>PVKC010000332.1:0-72561 GCA_004027635.1 Crocidura indochinensis | reverse complement strand
TCCCCTATGACCCAACAATATTACCACATTTATGTTTACTTTAGGAACACAAAAATGCAATACCCTCTGATGCCTATATTATTGCAGTGCTATTTATAATATCCAGAATCTGGAAACACCCCAGAAGCCCAGCAACAGATGAGTGGCTAAAGAAGCTGTGGTGCATTTGTACAATAGAATACTATGCAACTGTTAAGAAAATTAAGTTATGAAATTTGCTTTTACATGGGCAGACATGGAGACTATTATGCTGAGTGAAATAAGTCAGAAGGAGAGAGCTAAACAGAATAGTCTCACTCATCTGTGTGATATAAGAAAATAAAACAGTTTGATAATAATATCCAAGGCAATAGAGATGAGGACTGAAATGACATGATAGGAAGTTTACAACAAAGAGTGGTGAAAGCAGTTTGAGAAATAACCACAACTATCATGACAATGATAGAAATTGACAGTGAAGACAGGTAGGCAAGGGCGGGAGAGGAGGGAAATGGGGAACATTGTTGGCAGGAAGATTGTTCTGGAGAAGAGGGTGTACATTTGATGACTGAAACCCAACTACGAACATGTTTGTAACATGATGCTCAAAGATATCATTATTAAAAATGGTTTATATTTACCAATATTTTTCTTATTTAAAAGCCATGGTTACAAGAATGTTCATACTGCATCTATTTTTACAGATAAAGTTGTTCATGATTAACTTATAGTCATACAATGTATAACAACCTTCACCAGTGCTCATTTCCTATCACTAACGTCAACAATTTCCCTCTCACCCTCCTTGATCCCCTCTTCCCTCTCACCCACCTTCCCCCACCTCTCTCTCTCTCTCTTGCTCTCTCTCTCTCTAACATTGTGGTTTGCACTACTGCTAATGAAGGGTGCCATGAATGTGTCTTTCACATACAACTCAGGCACCATACAAATTCATATGTAGTGAAATATAACAACTGGTGTATTCATAAACATTTAGGTTTCTAAAGGTAATGAAAAATATTATAATAAAATTGTAAGTCAAACATTTGAAAAAAAAAAAGACTCTACCAAAAAGCTCCTAGAAACAATAGACTCATATAGCAAGGTGGAGGCTACAAAATTAACACACAGAAATCAATTGCCTTTTATATACCAATAATGATAGGGAAGAGATGGACGTCAAGAAGGCAATCCCATTCACATTAGTGCCACACAAACTTAAATACCTTGAAGTCAACTTGACCAAAGACGTGAAGGACCTATACAAAGAAAACTATCAAGCCCTGCTCCAAGAAATAAGAGAGGACATACAGAAATGGAAACACATACCCTGCACATGGATTGCCAGGATTAAAATCTTTAAAATGGCAATACTCCCCAAAGCATTATACAGATTTAATGCAATCCCTCTAAAGATACCCATGACATTCTTCAAAGAAGTGGATCAAACACTTATGACATTCATCTGGAACAATAAACACCCTCGAATAGCTAAAGCACTCCTAAGGAAAAAGAAAATGGGAGGCATAACTTTCCCCAACTTTAAACTGAACTACAAAGCAAAAGTTATCAAAACAACATGATATTGGAATAAAGACAGACCGTCAGATCAGTGGAATGGACTTGAGTTCTCAGACAATGTTCCCCAGACATACAATCACCTAATTTTGACAAAGGAGAAAAAGTCCTAAGTGGAATAGGGAAAGCCTCTTCAACAAGTGGTGCTGGCAGAATTGGTTAGCCACTTGCAAAAAAGGGAACATATACCCCCAGTTAACATCATGTACGAAGGTAAATTCAAATGGATTAAAGACCTTGATATCAGACCTGATACCATAAGGTATATAGATCCACATGTCAGTAAAACACTTCAGGACATTGAGAGTAAAGGCATCTTCAAGGAGGAAACTGCACTTTCCAAACAAGTGGAAGCAGAGATCAAGAGATAGGAATACATTAAACTGAGAAGCTTCTGCAAATCAAAAGTAATAGTGCCCAGGATACAAGAGTCACCCACCCTGTGGGAGAAACTATTTACCCAACACCCATCAGATAAGGGGCTAGCATCCAAAATATACAGGGCACTGACAGAACTTTAAAAGAAAAAAATCTAATCCCATCAAAAAAAAAGAGGAGAAAAATGAATAGACACTTTGATAAAAAAAAATACAAATCGCCAAAAGACACATGAAAAAATGCTCCACATCACTAGTCATCAGGGAGATGCAAATCAAAACAACGATGAGATACCATCTCACACAACAGAGATTGGCACACATCACAAAGAATGAGAACAATCAGTACTGGCGGGAATGTGGAGAGAAAGAAACTCTTATCCACTGCTGGTGGGAATGTCGTCTAGTCCGAACTCTATGGAAAGCGATATGGAGATTCCTTCAAAATCTGGAAATTGAGCTCCCATTCGACCCAGCTATTCCACTCCTAGGGATATACCCTAAGAACACAAGAATACAACACAAAAACCCCTTCCTCACGTCTATATTTATTGCAGCACTATTCACAATAGCCAGACTCTGGAAACAACCAAGATGCCCTTCAACAGAGGAATGGCTAACGAAACCATGATACATATACACAATGGAATATTATGCAGCCTTCAGGAGAGATGAAGTCATGAAATTTTCCAAAACATGGATGTACATGGAATCTATCATGCTGAGTGAAATAAGTCAGAGGGAATAATCTCACTCATCTATGGGTTTTAAGAAAAATAAAAGTCATTTTTGCAACAATCCTCAGAGACAATGAGAGGAGGGCTGGAACCTCCAGCTCACTTCATGAAGCTCTCCACAAAGAGTGGAGAGTGCAGTTATAGAAATAACTACACAGGAAACTACCATTATCATGTGAATGAATGAGGGAACTGGAAATCTTGTCTGGAGTACAGGTCTGGGTGGGTTGGGAGGGAGGGAGATTTGGGACATTGGTGGTGGGAATGTTTCACTGGTGAAGGGGGGTGTTCTTTAAATGACTGAAACCTAACCACAATCATATTTGTAATCAAGATGTTTAAATAAGAAAAAAATCATCTAAAAAGACTTTTCTTACATTTCTAAAATACTTCAGTTTTGGTTTGTGTTTCTCACACTATTTTTTTAAAATCTTTTATTTTTCTTTTCTTACTTTCTTTGTTCCTCTTCCTTCCTTCTTTGCTTCCATCTTTCCTTCCTTGCTTCTTTCCTTTTTCCTTCTTTCTTTTCTTCCTTCCTTCCTCCCTTTCTCCAATTTTCTCTTTCCTTCCTTCATTGTTTCTCTTTCTTTTTTCCTTTTTCTTTCTTTTCTTTCTTTTGTTCTTTCTTTTCCTTTCATTTCTTTTTTCCTTTTTTCTTTCATTTCTTCTTTATTTCCCTTATTTCTTTCTTATTCTTCCTTCTTTTCTTTATTCTTCATTTTTCTCTTTCTTTCTTTTTTGAACCCTCCCCATTTCTTTCTGTTTCTCACTAAATTTTCATTTCTCTTTCATTATCTTCCTCTATCCACTATATTTCTCTCTTTGCTTTTTACATTCTTTCTTTTCTTCCTTACCTTTACTTCTTTCTGATCTTTTATTTTGGAATAGTTTTTTCAAAAGATACAGGAAATATTGGATTTTAGAACTGGAGTGAAAGTAATGATTATGAACTTTAAATACAACAGGGATCACTCATTTCATACTATATTTTATTTCAATTATTAAGGCTTTGTCGACAATATTTCTAACTTTAACATTTCAGCTATGCAAAGTCTTTCACTAGTAGATGTGAATAATTCATGACAGTTAATATTTTAATGTGTATGATACATTGCTTACTATAGTATAATATTCTTATCATTAAATAATAATGAAATGACATTTGGCATTCAATTTCTTACATAACTGGTTTACCCTGGTTTGTAATTAATTAAAATTTTTATTCTTATAACCAGCACCCCATTATTAAATAATTTATCTAAGTACTAAAAACACTATATAGATTATAGAATAAATAATTTAAAATCAATTCATGCTAGTTTATATTAACTTCTCAAATGGATCACTATATAAGTTTATGGGTCACTTTATTTTAGAAAAAAATTAATTTTTATTGCTACATGCAGCAAAATTTAATTTGCATCAATGTTTTACTAGTCTGCATTTTTTGTTCAGTACTACTTTTCATTGCTGCTAATTATATTGAAATATGTGAATCCGTCTAGCCTCTAAAATAAGCACTGAACCATATAGAAGAAGAAATCAGTGTAGCCTAATGAAAATCAAGTAGAAGTTTTCACAAGTATGTGGAAATAGTTGGAATGAAACTTTTAATACATAATACTTTTTTTCCAAAGGTTTTTTTTTTTTTTTTGGTTTTTGGGCCACACCCAGTGACGCTCAGGGGTTACTCCTGGCTTTGCACTCAGAAGTCGCTCCTGGCTTGGGGGACCATATGGGAAACCGGGGGGATCGAACCACGGTCCATCCTAGTCTAGCGCAGGGAGGCAGGCACCTTACCTCCAGTGCCACCCCTGCCCCGGCTTTTTCTTTTCTATTTCATTTCTTTTATTTACTTTCTTCTCATGCTGATCTTTCTGAAAATTTGTTGGGGATTGTGAATACACAAAAAATTTAGTGATGCTGGCCTGAAGAGACAGCACAGTGGTAAGGCATTTGCCTTGCATGCAGCTGATCCAGGACTGACAGTTGTTTGAATCCCAGCATCCCCTATTGCTCCCCAAGCATGCCAGGAACACATGCCTGAGCACAGAGCCAGGAAGTAGCCCCTGAGCTCCACTGGGTGTGATCCAAAAATCTAAATAATAAATAAATAACCGATGCTTCCTCAAATAAAATTTTACTAAAAACTGGTAGAAAAATAAATATTTAGTCTAGAGAGATACAGTGGGTAGAGAATTTGCCTTGCATGTGGCTGACCTAAGTTTGATCCTGGATATACCACCTGGTTTCCTAGTAACTGCCAGGAATAATTCATAAATGCAGAGTCATGAGTAAACCCTTATCATTGTCAGGTATGTCTCCAACAAACTTCTCAATCTACATTTAACAGTACTAAGAAGACAGTAATTTTTATTCTTAGGCTCATAAAATATTAAAACATTTGACTTATTTTACAGAGCTAATACTTCTTGAATCATCAATACTGTATATTGTTTTCTCAATATTATCAGGCTTCAGTTCTGAGCAGAGAAGCTCATAGTTATTGAACATTAGTTGGTGAAACTCCAGTTTCCCCACCACCATAATAATAGTTGTCCTCGTTAACAATTTTAAACCAAAAATATAATTTCAAATATAATATGAAAATTATAAATTATAAAAAAGAAATAGGACAAGGAGGCAATTAAGAAAAGGCATATACATCATTTTTTTGTCTCATAAGGAATGTAGAATACTTTTTTTGGTCATTGTTCCTCAAATTTTTTAAACATGGCATACATATCTATAATTCTTCCACAAATTAAAAATGGTTTAAAAAGTAATCACCACTGGGGCAGGAGCAATAGCATAGCAGCAGGGTTTATGCCTTGCATGTGGCCAACCCAGGATAGACCCTAGTTTGATTCCTGGCATCCCATTTGGTCCCACGAGCCTGCCAGGGGAGATTTCTGAGTGCAGAGCAAAGTGTAACACCTGAGCACTGCCAGGTTTGACCCCCCCCCCAAAAAAGTAATCACCATTAAAATACCGGGATTCAATATTTTTAAATCAAAATATATATTTTTTAAAGTAAAACCACATGAAAAGAAAATGTGAGGTAGAATTAATCATAAGCCTGACTCTCAGAAAAAAAAAAACTATGGAAATAACAAACAAAACAATCTATAACAATGGACATTAGAAAAACTAATAAATGAGAAAGTAGCTTCATTTTTCAAAGCATACCAACAAATTATTATTATCGTCTATTGTTTACCTTTTTGCATTTAAACAGTTTTGGTTTAAATAGTATCTCAACAAACATAATTTTTTTTTTGGTATTTAGGGGCCACATTCAGCAGTGCACAGGGTTTACTCCTGACTCTGTGCTCAGGCAGTACTGTACTTCTGGCAGTACTTGGGGGACCATATGAGATACCAGCTATCAAACTCTGGTCAGCCAGTGCAAGTCAAATGTCCTACCTGCTAGGTCATCAATTCAGCTCCATAAACAAATATGATTTTTATATTATACAAGTTTTTCAATTGGTATCTATATGTAAAAGATTTGGAATAGCTGTAACTTTTGTTTCTATGAATTACCTTATAGGAATATATGCTAAGGCTCCCAAAACTGGATAAATTATTTCACTAACAATGTAAAGTCATATTTTAAATTGAAGTGCATTTTTTAGAAAATTTCCCAGATATATACTATTTCAGAAAAATAAAATAAAATGATAAAATAAATGAGAGCACAATTGTGGCCGAAGATATAGAACAGCAAATAAGGCACTTACAAAGCATGTGAAATCTTTGGTATCCTATATGATCCCACAAATTCAGACAGTAGTAAACCATGAAAGTACATCCTGGGCACTGCATGTGTTTTCTCACCCTCTTACCACAAAATTGAGATAGCTAATATCTATCAAAAAAAGTAATTGTGTAGATGTCTTAACATTACAATTCTATTTTAATTTGTATTAAAATCTAAAGCTGGAGATACTGTGAAGTAGGTAAGGTGCTTTCTTGACCTGCACAAAGCTGAGCCAAGTTCAATCAGATCGTCATTATCCCTAATATGTCCATATACAAAGTCAGGGGAAAGTCCCTTAGCACTAGTAGGTGTGACCTAAACAGAAGCCCATTCCTCCAAAACAAAAGTTTTCATATTACCATATATTTCTCACTGTAATACTCTCTTATGGTAGAGATTGACTTACATTGAAAGCTCTTAGCATTCTAATTCCCACTCATTCTCCCTCACACTCAACACACAATTTTTTTTGTCCCCAAATTCACAATACAGACCAGGCAAGGGTCTGGGTTGAGGTATATATGGGGTGCATTTACTGTAACTCCTCTTTCTATACAGTCAGTGTGAAGAACACAACCTGTGGTAAGAATTGGGAGGCCTTATTTTTTCTTTTCTTTTTTGATTTTTTTAACTTCTTTTTTTAACATCCCCTTCACCAGTGCAACTTTCCCACCACCAATGTCCCAAATCTCCCTCCCTCCCAACCCACCCCCACCTGTACTCCTTACAGGCTTTCCAGTTCCCTCATTCATGAATATGATTAGGATAGTTCTCTGTGTAGTCATTTCTATAACTGCATTCACCACTCATTGTGGTGAGCTTCATGAAGTGAGCTGGAAGTTCCAGACTTCCTCCCATTATCTCTGAGGATTGGTGCAAAAATGACTTTTATTTTTCTCAGAACCCATAGATGAGTGAGACAATTCTACATATCTCTCCCTCTGACTTATTTCACTCAGCATGGTAGATTCCATGTACATCCATGTATATGAAAATTTCATGACTTCATCTCTCCTGACAGCTGCATAATAATCCATTGTGTATATGTACCACAGTTTCTTTAGCCATTCGTCTCTTGAAGGGCATCTTGATTGATTCCAGAGCCTGGCTATTGTGAATAGTGCTGCAATAAATATAGGTGTGAGGAAGGGTTTTTTGTATTGTATTCTTGTGTTCTTAGGATATAGGAGCGGAATAGCTAGGTCGAATGGGAGTTCATTTTCCAGATTTTGGAGGAATCTCCATATCGCTTTCCATAGAGGTTGGACTAGACAGCATTCCCACCAGCAGTGGATAAGAGTTCCTTCCTCTCCACATCCCCGCCAACAATGATTATTCTCATTTTTTGTGATGTGTGCCAATCTCTGTGGTGTGAGGTGGTATCTCATCGTTGTTCTGATTTGCATCTCCCTGATGATTAATGATAAGGAGCGTTTTTTCATGTGCCTTTTAGCCATTTGTATTTCTTTTTTATCAAAGTGTCTGTTCATTTATTTCCCCCATTTTTTGATGGGATTAGATGTATTTTTCTTGTAAAGTTCTGTCAGTGCCCTGTATATTTTGGATATTAGTCCCTTATCTGATGAGTGTTGAGTGAATAGTTTCATCCATTCGGTGGGTGACTCTTGTATCCTGGGCACTATTTCTTTTGAGGTGCAGAAACTTCTCAGTCTAATGTATTCCCATCTGTTGATCTCTGCTTCCACTTGTTTGGAAAGAGTAGTTTCCTCCTTGAAGATGCCCTTCGTCTCGATGTCATGGATTGTTTTACTGATGTGTTGTTCTATATACCTTATGGTATCAGGTCTGATATCTAGGTCTTTAATCCATTTGGATTTCACTTTCGTACATGATGTTAACTGGGGGTCTATGTTTGCTTTTCTGCAAGTGGCTAACCAGTTCTGCCAGCACCACTTGTTGAAGAAGCTTTCCCTATTCCACTTAGGATTTCTTGCTCCTTTGTCAAAAATTAGGTACTTGTATGTCTGGGGGACAATGTCTGAGAATTCAATCCTATTCCACTGATCCGAAGGTCTGTCTTTATTCCAATACCATGCTGTTTTGATAACTATTGCTTTATAGTAAAGTTTAAAGTTGGGGAAATTAATGCCTCCCATTTTCCTTTTCCCTAGGAGTACTTTAGCTATCCTAGGGTGTTTATTGTTCCAGATGAACTTCATAAGTGTTTGATCCACTTCTTTGAAGAATGTCATGGGTATCTTTATAGGGATCACATTAAATCTGTATAATGCTGTGGGGAGTTTTGCCATTTTAATGATGTTAATCCTGCCAATCCATGAGCAAGGTATATGTTTCCATTTCCATGTGTCCTTCCTTATTTCTTGTAGCAGGGCTTTATAGATTTCTTTGTATAGGTCCTTCGTGTCTTTGGTCAAGTTGATTCCAACATATTTGATTTTGTGTGGTGCTATTGTGAATGGGATTGCCTTCTTATCTTCCTTCTCTTCCCTATCATTGTTAGTGTATAAAAAGGCCATTGATTTCTGTGTGTTGATTTTATAGCCTGCCACCTTACTATATGAATCTATTATTTCTAGAAGCTTTTTGGTAGACTCTTTAGGGTTTTCTAGTAGAGTATCATGTCGTCTGCAAACAATGAGAGCTTAACTTCTTCCTTTCCTATCTGGATTCCTTTGAATTCCCTTTACTTGCCTGATCGCTATAGCAAGAACTTCCAGTACTATGTTGAAGAGGAGTGGTAAGAGCGGACAGCCTTGTCTTGTACCAGAATTTAGAGGAAAGGCTTTTAGTTTTTCTCCATTAAGGATAATATTTGCCATTGGCTTGTGATAAATGGCTTCAACTAGATTGAGAAAGGTTCCCTCTATTCTCATCTTGCTGAGAGTTTTGATCAAGAATGGGTGTTGGACCTTATCAAATTCTTTCTCTGCGTCTATTGATATGATCATGTTATTTTTATTTTTCTTCTTTTTGATGTTTTGTATGATGTTGATAGATTTAAGGATGCTAAACCAACCCTGCATTCCTGGAATGAAACCTACTTGATCATAGTGTATGATCTTCTTGATGACACATTGGATCCTATTTGCCAGGATTTTGTTGAAAATCTTTGCATCTGCATTCATCAGGGCTATTGGTCTGTAATTTTCTTTTTTGGCAGCATCTCTGTCCGGTTTTGGTATCAAGATGATGCTAGCTTCATAAAATCTCTTTGGGAGTATTCCTGTTTTTTCATTTTCATGAAACAACCTGGCTAGGATTGGTAGTAGCTCCTCTTGAAAGATTTGAAAAAATTCATTAGGAAATCCATCTGGGCCTGGGCTTTTCTTTTTGGGCAGATGTTTGGTTACAGTTTCAATTTTCTCAGTGCTGATGAGGGCATTTAGATAATCTACCTCCTCCTTATTTAAATGTGGAAGGTTATATGTGTCCAAGAATTTTTCCATTTCTTCCAGGTTCTCATATTTAGTGGCATAAAGTATCTCGAAGTAGTTTCTGATTACCCTTTGGATCTCTGCAGTATGTGTCGTGATCTCCCCCTTTTCATTTCTAATACGTGTTATCAGATTTCTCTCTCTCTCTTTCTTTGTGAGTTTTGCCAATGGCCTATCAATCTTGTTTATTTTTTCAAAGAACCAACTACTGCTTTCGTTGATCTTTCGGACTGATTTTCTGTTTTCCACTTCATTGAGTTCTGCTTTCAGCTTTGTTATTTCCTTCTGTCTCCCTATTTTTGGTTCCTTTTGTTGGTCATTTTCTAGTTTTTTGAGATGTGTCATTAGGTTATTCAGGTATGCCCCTTCTTCCTTCCTGATGTGTGCTTGTAGAGCTATAAATTTTCCTCTCAGACCGCTTTTGCTGTGTCCCATAGATTCTGTGGAGCGGTGTCTTCATTATCATTTGTTTCCAGGAAAGTTTTGATTTCCTTTTTGATTTGATCTCGGACCCACTGGCTGTTCAGTAGCAGGGTGTTTAATTTCCAGCTGATGATATTTTTCTTCTGTGTGGCTTTGTAGTTCACATCTAATTTCAGAGCCTTGTGGTCGGCAAAGGTAGCTTGCAAGATTTCTATCCCCTTGATTTTATGGAGGTATATTTTATGTGTCAGCATGTAGTCTATCCTGGAGAATGACCCATGTACATTGGAGACGAATGTGTATCCAGGTTTTTTGGGATGAAGTGTCCTATATACAGCTACTAGTCCTCTTTCTTCCATTTCTCCTTTCAGGACCAGTATGTTTTAGTTGGGTTTCATTCTGGTTGACCTATCTAGTGTTGATAGGGCCGTGTTTAGGTCTCCCATAATTAGTGTGTTATCATTGATTTCTTCTTTCAGATTTGTCAGTAACTGTATTAAATAATTTGCTGGTCTCTCATTGGCTGCGTATATGTTTAATAGTCTGATTTCTTCCTGTTGCACATATCCCTTAATTAGAACATAATGTCCATCTTTGTCCCTTACCACTTTTCTGAGTATAAAGTTGGCGTCATCGGATATTAATATAGCCACTCCAGCTTTTTTGAAGGTATTGTTTGCTTCTATGATTTTCCTCCAACCTTTGATTTTGAGTCTATGTTTGTTCTGCCTATTCAGATTTGTTTCTTGTAGGCAGCAGAAGGTTGGTTTCATCTTTTTGACTCACTTTGCCACTCTGTCTTTTAATTGATGAATTTAGTCCATCAACATTGAGGGAGATGATTATCATAGGGTTTGATGTCATCTTTGTAGTTAAGTTTCCTGTGTTTGTTGGTCTCTCTTGTCTTAGAATAGACCTGTCAGTTTTTCCTTTAAGGCTGGGTAATCTTCTGTGAAGCTGTTAAGCTGTTGTTTATCCATGAAGGTACGTATTCTTGCTTCAAACCTGAACGTGAGTCGGGCTGGGTGCAATATTCTCAGTGAGGCATTCATTTCTTTCAGTCTTGTCACAATATCCCACCACTGTCTTCTGGCCTTGAGAGTTTCTTGTGACATGTCTGCTGTAAGTCTCAGGTGTGCTCCTTTGAATATAATTTCCCTTTTTGATTTTGCTGCATTCAGTATTCTATCTCTATCTGTAGGATTTGTCATTGTGACGATGATGTGTCTGGGGGTGTTTTTCTTTGGGTCTCTCTTGGCTAGTACTCTTCGGGCATGCAGGATTTGATTGCATGTAGTCATTAACTCTGGTATTGTCTCTTTGATGATGTCTTTGACAGTTGATTCTTCCTGGTGATCTCCTATTTGGGTCTCTGGGACTCCAGTGATTCTTATGTTGTTTCTTTGGGTTTATCAAAGACTTCAATTTTCATCTGTTCACATTCCTTGAGTACTTTTTCCATTGCCTGACTGTTTGTCATAAGTTTCTTTTCCCATTTCTTCTGCTGTGTTGAGTTTTTGTGCATCACATCTTCCAGTACTCAGATTCTCTCTTCAGCTCCTGCTACCCTGGTGTAGAGGGCATCACTGAGGTTTTCAGTTGAGCTACCGTGTTTTTCAGGCCTGCTATTTCAGTTTGAAGTTTTCTGAGTTCTGTCTTTGTGTTCTGTTCTGATCGATCTATGCTTTCTTCGAGTTTTACAAACATATTCCATATTTCCTTTTTAAGTTCCTTATCTGAGAGGTTAAGCAGGGGGTTGTGATTTTTAAGGTCATCCAAACCATCATCCTCATTCTCGGTGCTTAGTGTTGCCTACGAACTTTCCACATTGTCACGCCAGTAGTGTGGTTTTTCCTGCGTGTTGTGATGGGGTTTATTGGTTAGAAATAGTGCGCGGCCGCAATGCGAAGCATCGCGGCCGTGCTCTTCTGGTGCTCCAAGAATTCAGAAAAGACAGAAGCACAGAAAAAGACTCCCCTCAGTCCACAGTTCCCTTAGCAGACCACAGTAGGACGGAGTCTCCCGCAGGAGGAGCAATCAGCTCTCCAATTGGGAATCTCCACAGTCAGCCGGATCTTACTCACTCATTAGCTAGCTGGCAGCCTCAGAATGCAGCGATTTCTGGATTCACTTACCATGGCTCTGGTCTTTGGGGAGAGCTCCAAGAATTCAGAAAAGACAGAAGCACAGAAAAAGACTCCCCTCAGTCCACAGTTCCCTTAGCAGAGCGCAGATCAACACACAATTTTAAGGATTAATTGTTTTTCTAATTTTCTCTTTAGCTCCTTGTGGCTCCAAGACAAAAAAAATTCACAATAATAATGTGCATACAGGATGATTTATGAAATATTAAACATGTAATCAAAAGAAAAGTTTGAACTAGATGTTAAAAGGACAATATAGGAGTCACTATTTAAATAAGAGAAAACATACTAAAAACATTGACTCACTAGCAAATAAGTTAGTAATTTTTTTTTCAAGTGGTCAGAGAAAAAGTATAGATCTTAGGGTGCTTGCTTTGCACATGTCTGATCTGAGTTCAATTCTAAGCACTGCATATTGAACTCTAAGCATTGCCAGGACTTATCTATGAATACTGAGTCAAGAGTAAATCCTGAGCAACGTGAGTTGTGGCCCAAATCAAAGAAAAGAAAAAGAAATATTTTGAGCCATTAACCAATTCTTTAATTTAAATTACAAATGATTTTTTGCCAGAAAAATGTTTTTAGTGGAGTAAAGCAATAGTTACATTTTTAATTTCACCAAATATAAGACAAAGTTGGAATCTTTAGCATATGCTTCTGTGAATGAACTATCTGCACTCTTGTTACATCTTTACTTAAATCATGAACGTTTAAAAATGATATATTCCCACATGTTTCAATTGCATCTAACCTTTGAAATACTTCCTAAGAATGTAGAAGATATGAATTGCTTTCAATATTCAACAAATTAAGTATGTAATAACTTTCTACTCAAATTATTTATAGACAAAATTAAGAATATATAGAGAATCTTTATTGAATACCCATTCATTACATCTGATAAAATAATTTTATAGCAAATAAAAACATTCAATGATATTCAATTGACAGAGATTATGTCCATTCTTTAAGATACTGTTTATTACTTGCATTGTAAAATTTATAATACCTACAGTTTAATTCCCACTGAAGGCATACAGAATAGTTCCCCCCTGAAACTTCAAAGAATGCAGCAACCATTTGTGTAGCCTAGCCTTCAATTGCCACCTCAATTCCCATGAATAAGTTTTATCCTGGAATTCATTTTTAGTTTTTTCAAGTATACAAGATTGTTTAAATTGCTGGCTGCAGGATGCCCCAGTAATTTTTCATATACATTAGCACTGCAAATTTTACCCCTGCATTAGAAAACATCTCAATAAATGAAGGGGTAGAAAATGTTTAGAATTTTCACAGGGAGAATACAATTTGCTTTTAATTGTGCTTTGGTTTGTACAATAACTTTAATTATCTCTATTGCTGTGTGATTTGCACAGGATAAATAAGTTTTCAGAATGATAGAATGATTAAATGCCTTAACCTCACTTCAAATATTATTTTCCAAAGCCATTTACTTCACATATAGTAAAAAACAATAATAAATATTTTTAAACTACTTGACTACAATACTCTTTCTATGATTGTCCTCTATATATATTGGGTCACACTCAGCAGTGCTCAGGGGTTACTCCTGGCTCCATGCTCAGAAATTGCTCCTGGCAGGCATAGGGGACCATATGGGGCACCGGGATTCAAACTGATGACCTTTTGCATGAAAAGCAAACACCTTACCTCCATGCTATCTCCCAGGCCCCTATTCTTATATTTTTAAATGATAGGAATCAGATACTATTAAAATAACAAATTTAAGATAATTATTTTGCTTATTAACAACATTTTTTTTACTGTAAGGTTATGGTCTGAGTAGATTTTCATCTTGATTCTCTTAAATAAGCCTAGGAGATTTTTAATAAAAATGATTGAATTAAGGCCGGAGAGATAGCATGGAGATTAAGGTATTTGCCTTGCATGCAGAAAGACGGTGGTTAGAATCCCAACTTCCCATCTGGTCCCCCGTGTCTGCCAGGAGCAATTTCTGAGCTTGGAGCAAGGAGTAACCCCTGAGCGTTGCCTGGTGTGACTCCCAACCCCGCAAAGAAATGATTGAATCAATGTTGGAGAGAAAGCATGAAGGTAAAGCATTCGCCTTGCATGCAGAATGATGGTGGTTCAAATCCCATCATCCCATATGGTCACCTGAGTCTACCAGGAGCGATTTCTGAACACAGAGCCAGGAGTAACCCCTGAGTGCTGCCAGGTGTGACCCAAAAACAAAACAAAACAAAACAAAACAAAACAAAACAACAGCAAAAATGATTCAATCATAAAGTAAATTATTTTAGAGTTAAATTTATACTCATATTTATATCAGTAACAATAGTCCATAAAATGTAATGACACAGTTATCTTTGGGTATCAATAACATTTATTTTATTTTATAAACAACATTTTAAAAAATAATTAGATTATCAGATGTGGAGAAACTAATAGTAATGTGCTTTGATATACCATTTTTCTGATTACTTAAAGTTTCCTAATACACATGAAGTTCAATTTTATTTTTCTTAATACCAACTATTAATTAGAATCAATAATTAAACAACTAATAATAATTTACAATGATGTAATTGCCAAAGTTATTGTTTTAATTGTTAATCATTGACTATTAATAATTCACAATTAATTAGTTGTGAACAATAAATTGGTGAAGTTTGTCTCAGATATATATAACTTCAATTTCAGATGTTTACTAACACAATAATTTATTTTTTCATCATCTTGCACCCCATATTGGATGTAAAGAACCTCTGAACAAAATGACTCAGAAAACTAGGCTAACAAATACTCCTTGTTTCTTTCTTTATTCTTTTGTTTTTAGACCACACTGGGTGGTGTTCAGGACTTAATCCTGCTTCCTGGTGAGGATCAAAGATATGAGGTGCTATGATAGAACAATAAAAGTAGATTGCAAAGCAAGAGACCTACACATTGTACTATTTCTCCACCCCAAAACTTAATATTTTTTGTTCTTTAATTCATTCATTTCTTCCTTCCATGCCGTCTCTATTTCTTCTTCTTCTTCTCCTCCCCTCCATCCTCCTTCTCCTCCTGTTCCTCCTCTTCCTCCTCCTCTTCCTCCTCCAATATCATCACTTATGTTTTTGCTTCCTGTATGGGATAGCTATTTCAAGTGATTTTGCTATAATGGGAGCCTATTCTAAAATTAATAAAAACAATATTTTGTATTTTTTGATAGAATACACTATTTTCTATATTTAGCTAAACTATTTGCATTTGGATTTAAGGAACATCTACCACAATTAATTTATTTAAAGTGAATTCTAACTACTGCTCATGAATTTCAGCTATTCTAATATTTGTGTTTCTTTATTTAAATATTTTGGTTTATTATACAGTTTATTCAGTCTATTATACTTGTTTATTATGCAGTTTAAAGCATTCAATCAACTATTGTTCCTGGATTCACAATCTCACCCCCCTAATTTTTCCTTTAGCAGGTACACAATAATTTATTTTATATTACTTGGTAAAACATAGTGGCTAATGTAATTATCAAAATATAATTTAGTAAAGAATTTTTTTTAAATTGTTACCTATTACATTGCAGTCCTTCAAGACTTTTCTGAATGATTGCTAAGGTATTTCTTGCTAGATGAGTTTCTGTGCTCTTGTTTTTGTTTACTGAGATAGTTGACTTCCATGCTATTTTCCCATCCCTTCTGATGTGCTCCTATTGGGCTGTCAGTATTTTGGAATTTGTGATTATCATGAGGCTGCACATGCAGTTATACAGCTGCACTTCAGAAAGTTCAGGATATGTAGAATTGAGTCAATGACTTTCAGCTGTCTAGTTTGGCTTGCATCTCTTCTGATATGTGGGGAAACTGTGAACCTGGGCCGTATATAACCTGGTGGAGCTCTAAATTTATCCTTATTATTACTGTCCAACTCTGGCATCTTTATCCTTAGTGGGATAAATCATGAAAAGCAGACTGAATAACTGAGAACTATTCAACATAAAATTTTATTTGTTTGTTTGGTTTTGGGGTCACAGTCAGCTATACTTAGAGTTTATACTTTACTATCTATACTCACTGAGGGATCACTCCTTGGTTGGACTTGGGAACTGCATTTGTGCCAGATATTGAATTTGGGTAGGGTGAATTTGGATATACAAGGCAAATACCCTACCTATTGCATTATCACACTGGTTCCACATGAAAATATTATAATCATAATATTTGTCAAGAAATTTTTATAAGGTAGTTTATGATTCAAAAATCAGAGTCCTTTTATTAACTGTACCCTTTCAAAATCAATGAAACAAGAAGAATCTTGTACAGACAGTTTTATGCAGCTCAATTACTTTAAGATACAGTTGAAAATCTATATTGCTCTTTTTTTATAGTGTTCAAAAGCAGAATGAGTTTCATTCAATGAAGTGATTGCTTTTGTATTCAGTGGTTCAAGGGTTACATTTAAGCTTATTCTGTTAACAAAATTTTCATTGACTTGTGAAAAAAATAATACAGTTCAAGTGGTAAAATTTAGTTCTCACATTTCAACTAATATTTGAATGCCTTAGTGGTACTACTCTTTCTTTTTAAAGTTATTTTTTCCTAATCAGATGCCTTAAGAAATTTATGTTTCCTTTTTACTTATCTATTTGATTTCCAAAAAATATGATTGTAATTTGTGGTTCATTTTGTATGTGTATCTTGTGGAAATATAACAAATTTAAAATGCCAACTGAGGGCAATATAAGAGTGCACAAATCAATCTCTCCCAACACACATACACACACATAACATACATACAAGCATATTCAAAAACACATACAAGCATATATACACACAGTGATTATTGCAATTTATATGGATATGTGTTCCCAAAAGAGAATGATAAATGCCATGAGATCTCTGCTTCTGACTATAAATATATATAGACATGAATAAAGTGACAAATAAATATAAGAAGTCCAATAAATACATTTGTGAAAGATTTCATCTTCTGAAAGTTAAATATCTCAGAATATTCAAACTAGTCAAACTTTTCTCTGGCATTAACAATATTTTGCTTAGTTTCTTCATTGTTCCACAAGAAGTAAAATCTCCTTAAAATATACAATCAAATATCAATATTTCAACCAGCATCCTCCACTGAGTATGGAGAAGGAAGTTGTGAATGTCTTAGGACGTTGTGAGTTCTGGATAACTTGATTAATGAAAGAGTGTAATAATGTTTGAAATAAAAAAGTTGAACAAAGATCACTTATTGAGAAGAATATTGAGATGAATATTCTCTGCACATTAAGTAATATTTTAATAATTATTAGATAACCTACTTTGCAGATAAGTATAATGTCATTCTAACCTGTTGTCGCAAGACATATTTACTAAAATGCAGATCAAATTGGTCATTTTTACCTTTTAAAATAAATAACTTTTTCCTGCACTGCTTGGTAGACTAACAGAAACAGTATTATAAGCATTTTAATCTAAGGTCTTTTTATTTCTGCCTTCCCATTTCTTTGACTCAATGGAATACAATGACAGAATAACAAAGAAGGAGAAAATAATAACTGGTTGGTTTATTATTTTAGGTTTATTGAGGCCTTCAGTTTGATAAGACCTTACTCCCCAAACTAAATTATAGCATCTGTAGCATAAATCCTTTTTCAAAACTAAAACTCTCAACATATATGAATATCACTTCATCTATTTGTATATTCAGGTACAAGATAGCACAGTAAACTGTACCTATTTTTATATAATCTAGGGTAATTCTTTATTATTTCTTTTTATTCCTTATTTTATTGTTCTTACTTTTCCATGGTCCCAACTTCTGAAGTTTTAGGTACTCAATTATTTCTTCCAATCCTTTGTAAGTTGCTCACAAAGCAACCTAGATTATGCAAGATTAAAAAATGAACCTGAAAGGCTGTAGAGATGACATGGAGTTAAGATATTTGCCTTGCATGCAGAAGGATGGTGGTTCAAATCCCAGTGTCCCATATGGTCCCCTAAGTCTGCTAGGAGTGACGTCTGAGCTCTTAGAGTTAGGATTAACCCCTAAATACTGCCGGGTTTGACCCAAAAACAAACAAAAATCAAAAATGAACCTGAGTGTGCTGTTATTAGACATATGTTAGATCATTACATGCTAAGCAACTGCCAGAGACCAACCAATACGTAGTCCAATACCCTGCATGATCACCTAACAATTGCCTGATACAATCCAAATGGCGTAGAAGCACTACTTGCTTAAAGGTTTTAAAGGTGCCATGCACAGTGAAGGTAACTTCCAATGAAAATAATACGTTAGTCTCTATGAGGCCACTGATAATATTGTATAAGGTATTTTTCTTGCATTGAGCTGCACAGAGTGAAGCATAAGCCCTGAGAATCACTAAGTATAATATCATCATCATCATCATCATCATCACCACCATCATCATCATCATTATTTTCTCTTAGTCTCTGAAAACAGAAAAGTTGGACTTAATGGATCCTATTGACAGTGGTAGAATGATACAAGCGCTTGGTGGTGTGTGGGTCTGGCATTATGCTCTGAAAATACACATATTAGAATTATAAACTTATATTACATTTTTCCTCTGTAAATAAGTTCTTTTCCCACTAGCCACTCTCACATTTTAAATTTATATGTGAACATATGATATATTTTGTTGTTTTCAAATAATATACCTGCATTAGCAGATAATACTATAACATTAGCAGATAATAATAACTAGCTATGAAAAGATGAATTCTAATGGTTTGTAAATAAATAGGAAAAACTGGAAGGTTTCTGCCAAGTAAAATGAAAAGGAAATAAATACATACACATGGCTTGGATGTAAGGCGTTTGCCTTGCATGCAAAAGGACAGTGATTTGAATCCCAGCATCCCATATGGTCCCCTGAGCCTGCCAAGAGCAATTTCTGAGCACAGAGCCAGGAGTAACCCCTGAGCACTGCCGGGTGTGACCCACAAAAAAAAAAGAAAAAGAAGAAAGAAAAGCCAAGTTAATATAAATTAATATAAATATTCCAGAAATGGAACAATGACAGTTTACAGGAAAAACTGTAGCTGAAGAATGTTGTTCTTTCAATGTATGTAAGTGTCGTTAGTTATACACATTTGGAAAGTTGTGAAACTACACATATAAAACAGATTAAGTTTTATACAGCAATGCTATCTCTATTAAAATGTAAAATTTAGTTGAAGTGAATTCATGTTTCAATATAAGCATAATTAAATGGTGACCAGAGTGATAGTACAGAAGGAAGAGCAATTGCCTTGTTTGGGGATGACCTAGGTTCTTTCTCCAGCGTTCACAATGGTCCCAAATAACTTCCAGTAGTAATTTCCAAGTGCAGAGCCAGGAGTAACACCTGAGCATAGCCATATGAAGTTCAAAACAAAATAAACAAATATAAAACAAAAAAAAAATAATGTAATAAATATTCTATTTAAAGTTATTTTATTAGGTTTTGGTTTTCTTTCATTTTGCTTGGTGTTATCTGAGCTTGGATTTTATTGTTGATGCTGCTTTTTTTTTAAGTACATTTCTTCTAATTCTTTTCTGTTTTATCCTGATATTATCATGTCACTCATGTTAAAATATATTTATTTGGGGCTACTTTCAACTGCTCACAGCATACATGCACCTGCACTGTATGCAGTGTCAGAGTTGAAACTGGGCTTGGATATGTGCAGGACAGGCAACTTACCTTCGATACTACCTTTTCTGTAGGCTCTATTTTACATTTCTGGTTGTGCTTTGGTGAATTTCTATTTTTTGCTTATTATCATTATTATATTATTCAATTTATTATTATTTTACATATTTTTACTTATTAACCATATTTTACGATCACTTTTACTTTTCAAAGTCTAGATATTTTTGTTCAGTTTTGTCCAGTCTGCCAATGAACCATGAAAATAGTATATAATGCATTAGTGTTATTATTTCAAGAATTTTTGTTCATTCTTTGCATTTCTTTTCTCTCCATTGTCCATATTTTTCTCATATATCTAATTTATTCATTAGGTTGTTTTGTGTTTTAGTCATAGTTGCTATAAATTGCTGTATGGATGATACCAACTCTTCTGCTATATTTTTTGTGGCTATTTTGTCTTATAAAAATTTGTTAACCATTGAGAGTGTCGTCATTTTCAGATGCCTATATAAAATGGTTCAGATATAAGTAACTACTATAATTAAGCTATTAGTATGAAATGAGGTAGGATAAGACAAATTTTATAATTATATGATTAGGTCTCAAATTTTAAGGAATCTATTTTTATGGCTCATAAACTTCTCATAAAGAGTAGATGATACCCCCACATACACCATGTTTTTGGAATTTTTGCCAGAACTAATCTAGATAGCTCAACTGACTTGAATTGGATACTTCTTTCTAGGTTTTTTATTTATAAGTCAGCAGGTTAATGTCAAGTTTGTCCAAAAGTTAGGTTCTTCTGAAAAGCTGTTCTTGTCTACCTCAAATCAGCTCAATTTGATTGTTTCCTTTTAGAAACAGGAGGGTGGGAGGGTTTATTTTTTAAATTTATTTACTATTCATGAAAACCTCCTGCTGAGGCATCTAGAGGAAAATATCTTATGACTGGTTTCCCAGAAAATTCTCACTGTGTGTTGTCCACACAGATGAGCCTTCTGTAATACACTAATTACATTCAGAATTTTTACAAACAAATGTGGAATTTACACAGGATGATAAGAAAATTTCTTTGTTTTTCACTGAGATTTTCACTAGTATTTTTTCTGTTCTGGTAAGTAATGGATCTTTGTTTTCATTTGACATTTTCTCTCAGAAGTTGTATTTTCTATATCCTCATCTCTTTATAAACCAAAATATTTTGTCTACAATTCTATTTAAAGTTTTACTAGGATAATTGACAATTTTCAAGCTTTATTGTATAGAGTCAGAAATCATAGGGAATTTTTTTCTTTTAATTTTTAATAACACCATAATTTACAAAGTTATTTATAATAGATATGTTTAGGGCTACAGTGTTCCAACATAATCCTAACATCATTGCCACATCCCTCTGTCAATATCTCTAGGTTCCTCCCAGTCATCCCCTATGAAAGACTATAACTAATTTATTTCTTACTTGCTTCAATAAAACTAAAATGGTTGGCAAATTAAATTATCAGAAAATAAACTAAAAAGTCTAGTTATGATTGGCTGCTAGTGAGTTTAACAATATAAATAAGACATTAATTTATCATTTAAAATGCATAAAATCCCCCAGTAGGCTAGCAGTAAACATCTTCTAGGCATTTTTATGTATAACATTTAAATGTTTCATATTCCAAGATCATGTTACTTAAACAGAATTTCAAAGAAAATAATTTTGATTAATTACTCAGAGAGAATAGGATAAAATATAAAGTCAGTTTCTGAAAGGATAAAATCTCTATAAGGAAAGATAAGTGCATTGTTGTTTTTTTCCATATTCTAAATCTCAATAAAATATTACTGATAGTACAGTATTTGTGTACAATGACAGAGTAGGCTGTAATGAAATGCTTTCATTTGGATAGATGGAAATTCACAGAATTGTACATGAAACTTCTTAGAAATGGGAAACTAGTACACTCCTGCTAAAAGAAAACATACACTTTTTGAAAATTTAAAAATGAATTAATAAAATTTAAAACACTTTATGACAATATTATGTTTAAATGTTTTACAAATTTAAGAATTTTAATCAGGATGCCCTATTAGGATTGTTTTTGAAATTTTAAAAGACAATGTATAAATAATTTTCAGTGGAAAAAAATCACAATTTCCCTTATAAATTAAAATTTAATATTAAAAATATAACATATTAAAGAATAAATATACTGTTAGGAATACTAGAATATATTAAGATATGTTAGATTGCATCATCATTATAAATAATATACAAAGTTGATGTAAAATTCACATCTTATTGAACTCTAGTAGACTAAAAACAAGCTGAAATGTAATATTCCGTCTTAAATCCTCAACCATCTCTTCTACTCCATATTAAACATATATTTTCTTTTCTTACTAGAATATTAAGACACAGATAAAAGTTTTCCAAAATATTTAGGTTTTAGGTAGTATGCTATTGCCATTTTTATATATTGTCATTTTATATACATTTACTTAAAAATGATAATGGATGATAGTACAGTGAATGGGTAGGGCATTTGTTTTGCACATGGACAACCCAGGAGGCTGACTTAAACTCTTTCCCCACATGTTCCTGCAAACACTTCAGTAATGATATCTGAGCACAGAGCCATAGTTAGCATTTAGTACCATGGGGTGTGACCTCAAACATCTCCAAAAGGATGATCATGTTTATGTATTTATATATAAATATACATACTATATATTAATATTATAATAATGATGGAGCCTGAGCAGTGGTGCAAGCGGTAAGGCATCTGCCTTGCTCGTGCTAGCTCGGACAGACCACAGCTCAATCCCCCAGAGTTCCATAAATTCCCCTAAGTCAGGAATGATTTCTGAGCACATAGCCAGGATTACCCCTGAGCATCAGTGGGTGTGGCCCCCCAAACAAAAAATAATATTATAATAATATTAATTTATACAATTAATAAATAAAAATATTAATGTACAGGATATATCTGCTATATATTAAAGTATATTATATACTATCTGTATATATTCTTAGAAAATACTTATTGGCATATTCTCACTTTTTGACAACATTGTTATTATTGAGTATTTTTAATTCCTTATACCTGTTCTTTGAGAAATGTATAATGAACAAATATTTTCTACAATAGGTTAACTTCTTATAGTCTGTTTTCACAGTACATAATAGCTTTTTACTTTGGTGTGATTCCAATTTTCAGTCTAGGTATTATTTTCCTTGCCAATGGAGTTGAATTAGTGAAGAAAATGCTAAAGTCAATACTACAGGAATGTTCTGCCTGTTTTTTTTTTCAATATATATGGAACTAGTATCTAACATTCAAGGTCTTAATTTGTTTGAGTTAAATTGTGCTGGTATGAGCTATTGTTTTGATTTAATTCTTTTGTAAGTGTCTAACAAGCTTTCCAAAAACAATTTGGTGAAGATGCTTTCTCTTCTATTTTATATTCTTGACCATGTTCTGGGCTATTAATTACATTACATTGATCTATGTGTCTATTTTTATTTTAATACAACACTTTAAAAATATCGTTGCTTTGTTGTATTATTTGAAGTCACAGTTTTGATACTCAATTCTATTTTCCCCTTGGTATTGATATTTGCTATTTTATTGTTCTGTGACTTTATATATATCTCATCCATCTCTTGTTCTACTTCCTTGAATAAATTCATTGAATTTTTTTAGAAAATTCACTGATTCTATAGAATGCTTTGTGCACGATGGTGGTTTACAAATTGTTCATTATTTTCTAATCCATGAATAGTTTATAACTTTCTACCTCTTTATATCTTCTATTTATTTTAAAATTTATTTGTAGTTATTTGTTGTTGCTTGATATTGCTTTGGAGGCTAATCCAAGTGGTACTGAGAGCTTACACCTGACTCTAGGCTCAAAGAGAACTCCTGGTAAAACTCAGGGGATTATCTTGATTCTAGGATTTAGGCATAGTTTACCTGGTGGAAGCAATGAGCTACAACTGAAACAAATGTTCCACGTCAGATATATAGTTAATACAAAAAAGTCTTCACTCCTATTCTAATATTAACCTGAGTATATCAAAACATTCAGAAATACAATCTATTAGTGGCAATAAGTATACTCAATGGTCTATTTTCTACATACCTACCTACCTCTTACTTATCTATCATCTATCTATCTATCTATCTATCTATCTATCTATCTATCTATCTATCTATCTATCATCTGTCTATCATCTATCACCAATCGTTACCTACTTGCCTACCTATCTATCATCTATTATCTATCTATTTATCATCACCAATATTGACCTATTTTATCTATCATCTATTTATCACCTATCTACCTACTTACCTACCTACTTATATATCTTTTATTTAACTTTCTACTATTTAACCTATCAATCATAGTATCTTTCACAATATACTCCATGTAGTAGAACCTATTGATTTTAATTTAAGTTAAAAAATAATACAACGATAGCATAGAGGTGTTTGCCTTGCAAGCAGCCGATCCAGGACCAAAGGTGGTTGGTTTGAATCCCCGTGTCCCATATGGTCCCCCGTGCCTGCCAGGAGCTATTTCTGAGCAGACAGCCAGGAGTAACCCCTGAGCACTGCCGGGTGTGGCCCAAAAACAAACAAACAAAAAAATTAATATAACATAGAATCATTATATAATTTTTCAATGTGCATGCAGATTTGACTTGAAATTGGAGGGTTTTTTACAGGGTATATTAAATAGCCTTTAAAAGAATAAAAACAATTAAGTTTCTCATTCTTATTTCTGCTATCATTTCCTCATAATGTGCTTAATTTTTTTGGACAAAAGCATATCTCTGATATATCCCCTATTTAGAATTGATATCTTTATATTCTATTGCTTTAAAGTCTGTTATATCCATGCAATTATTCCTCAAATAGAAAAAGTCAAAAAACAAATGTACCAATATTTGAAAGTTAAATATTGAAAAATAATAAGTAATCACTTGCTACCATTCAGTAAGTTTTACAAAGATTTAAGAAGATATTCACTTTGTTGTCTCTCCCATTTTCTTTCTCTTTTTAAAATAATATCTTTATTTAAGCACTATGATTACAAAAATGTAGTAGTTAGATTTCAGTAATTAAAAATATTTTCTTTCTTATAAAATATATTAAACACACAGAACCTAGCATCTAAACCCTTAAATGGTATATAACAAAGACAAAGGATGACACAGATAAGGTTTGGCTTCTCAATTATTTTCAATTTTGAGTTGTAGCCAAGAATTTTGAATTTGTAAGCAATCACTCCACCAGATGTCTTGATATACCCCTGCCATGCCCTTGCTATTCTTTTTTTCTCAGTGGTGTCTGTGCTCACATGTAAATAATAGATAGGGTACATTAAGACATGGGGTAAATTGAACAGGTTTTTTGGCACTGAGCAAACATCTGCTGTATAAAAATCTAAATTAATTGCCATCATGAGCTTCCTGCACTAATTTATTGTTCTCTATCTAGAAAATAGCCACTGTCCTAACTACTGCTAATAGAACACATAGAGACACAAACATTCATTAGAGCCCGAGCCCTTAGCGTTCAGGGTCAGAATTCTGTGACACTAAGCTCCAAAGCAATTGAATTTCTCATCATTTTTTGATCTCTGGGAGAAAGGTAGGGCTAAATAAAAATAACATCAGAATGAATGCACAACTCTCTTTGCAGATGGAAGAGCTAGCATTGATTCTTCAAGCACTACTGATATAACTCCTGATTTACAGAAAATTCCCCATTATCAATGTTTAACTACTCTGTCATACTGTACTTGTTTGCTAATGATAGAGTATTTCTGATCACTAATCATAAAATACCAAAGAATGAGTTTCATTTAAAGGAGACACAATAGCCATTTTGAACTTCTAAAATATAATCAAAGCAAAATCGACATACTATCACAGTATATATGTGCTGGATATTTTTTTAATTTATTTTAAGTGGCAAATAGCATAATTTTTAAATAACTTATTCTGTGTAATGTAATTATATAGGCACAAGCATTTTCAATATTTCCTTGAAAATTAACATTTAAATTTCCAACTTATCTCAAATAATAAATACTATGTTTCAAACCATGACGTTATTGAACAGTTATTTACACATATAATTTAGTACAACAAGAGTTAGGGCCTCTTCAGAACATTGTATTTACTTATGGAAGTTTCTGTCTAATTCATTATTAAATTCATAAAAATTTCCACCATATAAGATTAATGTTTTAAATTTTAATAATTATTCTTAAAGATAACTTTTTCTCCAGAACTGTCAAATTAAAATGAGATAATGATTAAAATTATAGACCCCAGGTTCCTAAAAATAAAGATCAAATTTTAAGAAAAAAGAAAACAACATGTTCTAGTGTTCTTAGCTCTTTGTGGAATATAATTTGATATGCATAATACAGAGTTCTTAAATTCAGTAATTGTGTCACAGAAATACTTATAAATCTTGTGTTATTCCAGCGTGCTCCCTACAAGATTATTTCTGTTACTTTTCTGCTTAACTGCTTATCAGCTAATTACATAATTTGCCTCCCTGCTTAGTAAATTAAAATCCCAATTCTCCTTCTTATAGTGCATTCGCTCCAGATGAGTCAACATCTGTACATAAAGGATAGCAACCATTCAGCAAGGATACTGCTGTTTCTCAGGGTGAAATACTGAAAATGTCAGCAGGACTTAACACAGAGGTGAGATCTACACTGTAAAGGTGAAAACAAGCCAAAATTGTGGAAGTTAAAGTGGAACTGATAATATGAATTCCACATTAATTGATACAGTCATATTATATACTTTTTAAAAAAGTTTTCTTAGTTGTAGAAATAAATTTACCATACTCATCACCAGGATAATGCCTCATCTCTACATATAATATGTTAATGTTAAAAGACTCTTACCTTGATAATTTATACCTTATAACATTCTCCTGAAGCAGAAAAGTAAAATATTAATATAGTTAACTTAGAATAAAGCAGAACTAAATGCAGTTTTTGATGATGACATCAAGTTTCTTAGAGAAATATATATCTGGACTATCATATTTTTAATGTTGTGGTAGTTTGTCATCTTAATTATCAAATTTATATTTCTTAAACCCAAAACTTCATTTTTTTTGCAGTTACTCTGGCAAATATATTACAATTACTGGCACTTTCAAAAGGAAGTTTTGCTGTTGTTAAGGAAAGGATTTAAGGCTAATTAAGAATACATTCTAATTCTGAAACTATTCAGTTATTGTGTGATGTGATGTAAACATCTAATAAGCTATTTTGATCTATATTTTATTTTTCTTCATATTATTAGAAAATAAACTCTGTTCTTGTAACTAATTCTTTTATTTTTTAATCTTTTTTAATCATCTCCTGTACCTTTCCCACTCTTAAACACTTCAAACCCTCTTCTAACAGACTTTCTTCCAAAAATTACTTAAAATTAACCTAGCCTTATCCCTTATCTTCTCACAAATGCCCTCCTAACCAAGTAATGAAAGACTGTCCCAAGCTACTTCAAGTTCCTTTGAAAGTTTTTTTTTTTTTCCTTTTCTGATCATGAAGCATCCCCACATTCAAGTATCCAATTTTCCCTCGATCAAAGAGCACTTTTCTAAGTGTTTTCAAGTAGATGGCTGAGCAGCAGTGGCTTGCAGGGAATTATGGTGCCTCTCCACCAGGAGAAGAGAGATGGAATTGCCCGATAGAGTTTGGATAGGGCACTAGAAAGTGGTCTAATGTGATAATGATTTAGTGATAACTCTAATTATAGCACAGCTCGACCCAACAAATGTGTATTGAACACAAAGCCATTTAGCAGGAAGTTGAAGGCTTCTCTGATGGCAGAAATAAAACGACACATGAATGACTGTGTTTACTAGTAATATATCATCATTCTCCTAACTCAAAGACATTTTGTTTTATCTGAATGCTAGGACGTGGTGCACCACTAACAAATTTTCATAATTATCGTAGCATTTTTCCAAAAGTAAAAAGTGGTAGAGTGGAAAGATCTTATAACCTTACTGAGACAGAGACTGAACTGTTTATTTTAAAAGAAAAAAAATAACAAGAAATATTTTTTTTTATTTTATAACAAAATAAAAGCAAGGATATTATTACTATTGCTATATTGATATAATTTGGTATCATCAAAATGTCTTAAAATCATCAAAATGTCTAGTTTTGCCTTGGGATTAAAATTCACTAACTACCAATTCTGTATAACTGACTTTAATGTATTGTTTTAAGAATGTTTCAAGACTTCCCTAATAAAGGACTGGATAGTGCAGTGGGTAAGGCATTTACCTTGCACATGACTAACCCTAGTTTTATCCATGGAATCTTGAAGGCTGCCCTGAGTGATCTGTGATCTGTGAGTGAATCAGGAATGATAACAGCACTGCTCAGTGTGCCCTCCAAACACCCCAAAATTAAAGAATGCCTAAATAATTAATGTAAGCCTTAGTTTTTGATCATTAGAAATAAAAAGGCAAATTTTAAAAGGGCAATTAATAATTGAAGATAGAAAATATAACTCAAAATTTTATGTTGAATATCTCATTAAAATAATTTTATAAGCAAACAAGAGAGAGTTGTTAAATTATAACAGACAAGTTACCAGATCTAAATAAATTTTCTACTAATTATATATTCATAACTAACCTATATAGTTGCATATTTACAAAATCTGAGAAAAATAAATGAAAAATGCCCGTGGATTTTATAGCCATAGGATTAATTCTGAATGTTTATTTTTAAAATTTCAGGTGATAATATGATAATTACTAGCTTTATTTTTAAAAATATACTATGAATGCTCATTTCTCAAGTTGTGTAATTGCACATGGAAATTATTTTTGTGAGTATTATTTTACACTTAAAAAGATGACATTTATCTAATTTACTTCAAAAAGCACAATTGGGTCCTAACAATTCATACAGATTGTCAAATACCTCTTTATCAGTAAATAATATGCTTTGATACATTATCACTTTCATACACTATCATTTTGCCTTCACTATTTCATGTGTTGTAATTTTATTTTATCATTTTCATTCATCTATTTTCTGCTTTATTTTATGTGTTGTAATTATTGTAGTCATGATTTATATACTATTGATTTGTAAAATTTACAGTCACCATACTTTAAAGATTGATATGAAACTAGGTAAAGAAATTTAATTGCTATTTATTTTAAGTTCTTGGCATATGAAAAAGTTTTGAATGCAATATTTCAATATAAATTTACTTGGCCTTTTATTAATGTAATTTCAAGGAGTGTTAAGTAGCATTTACTTAATGTTATCTCACATGTTACTATATTAAATATAGTATTAATAAAAAATTTTCTCCACATTGCTTGGAATGTTTCTACAATCACTAATGTATAGTCAAATTTAATCTCAAACTATGGAAGTAATATTTTGCAATTAGGGATGAATTTGTGTTGAAGAAAACATTTTCAAACAGACCAAATTAGGTATTAAGAAAAAGAATTTAGTTTTGGAAGTTTATAGACAAATGATATATACCTTTTTGGTTATAAAATTAATAGACTTTTAGAACAGTTAATTAAATATAGTCAAAATTTAGATGTCAGGAGAATTCTTATAATCATAATAATAGCGTATATATTGCTGAACACCATATCAAAGTAATGTTGGTCTCATAAAATGCATTTGGAAACATCCTTGCTGATTCAGAACTTTGGAGATTTCAAGAAACTGTGGTATTACTTTTCTTTAATTTTCTGGTAGAATTTATAGTAAAGTGATCAAATTCTGATATTGGCTTAGTCAAGAAGTTTTGATTCTTGATTCAATCTTCAGTTTTTTACACTTTTTATTGCTATATTTTATCATACAGTTTTGACATTTTTATATTTCTAGAGATTAACTCCCTTAAGTTATCTGTATGGTGCATGTAAATTTCTTTTATTCAACACAATCTCCATGATTCTTTTTGTGTGGTATCATTTGCAAAATCATGCCCTTTGTTTCTAATTATATTTACTTGTTATTTTTCTTAGTCTAGTTAATAATCTTTCATTGTGTTTATCCTTTTCAGTAAAATTACCCTTAATATTTTTGATATGTTTATATCCAGTGTAATTTTCTGATCTGCACTTAATTTACATTTTATTTATTTAGGTTGTGATTCTTGTCATTTTGGGATACACCTGGATCTGCTCCATGCTTCCTCTTGGCTTGCACAACAAAAATCACGACTGGTGCTGCATAGAGAGCCATGTAAGATGTTAGTAATCAAACCCAGACTGGCCACATACAAGGCAAGTGCCCAACCAAGAGTACTATCTCTCGAGATCCAGATCCTACTATTTATTCATGTGCACTTTTGTTTCAGATCAACTTTTAGCATGCTTTTATGATAATTTTATTTGTATAATATCTATTTATTGTATTTTTATGTGACTGTTGACTGTTACATTAGTAAGTAGATTGTTTATTTCTCTCATTCTTTTGAATTATAGACTTTTTTGTATAATTTTTATTAACTTCACTTAACTGTAGATAGAGTAGTTACTTGGTGTGATTTATTTGACATTTGCTAGAAGAACAAGGAGAGAGTTCAAAGAATACACTTGAATTAATGCAGAAGTAGCATCACTTTCTGCATATGGTGGGAGAGAGCCGTGGGAAAATATCTCTTCTATTGCTATTGAGTTGAGAGATCCTGGAAATGTTCTATTCATTCACAATGTTGCTAAGAATTTTCTTTATTGATTTTATATATCTTTTACTACCATTACTGGGATTGGAGTATGCAAATCAAATTTTCATATTGCTATTTATACTTTAAGAGCTTTTTGTTTCGGGGAGGGGAGATTGGGGGTGATTTGGAGGGGGTACTTTATAGTGTTCAGTGATTATTCCAGATTCTGAGCTCCAGGAATAATTTTGATGATATTCTGGGGACCACATGATATGTGGGGAACTGAACCTTGTACAAGGCAAGTGTCCTGCCTGCTACATATTGCTCCAGCTCATAAAGTATTTGTTTAGGACAATGACAAGTTAGAAATCATAAAAAATTAAAAGGATAAAAGACAAATCTGTGTAAAATAATCAGCATGCCATTGAATATTTAATTAATGAAACTAAAAATTAAAATGCCAAAAAATAAATAAAAGTAAAGGGAAAGTTTAGTAAATTGTGTAAAAGCATAAAAGGCAAGTTTATAGTACTGGTATTCTATAAAAAAATTACAAAAAATAATTCTAGGTAACTCAAAAGGAAAATAAGAAATAAAAAGAAAAAAGAGGAGCAAAAAAAAAAAAATAAAAGCCCATCTGGAAGGCTGTACATATCTATTAGTAGTTCTTAAGTCCGTTGGGAATCAAAGGATATGTCCTCAATTTAAAAATGATAAAGACAAAAAATTTTAAAAATTCATAATTTGTGAAGTCAACATGGACCTGATTCTAAAACCAATCACACACATTTTGAGTTAGAATTATGTTAGTATTAATTTATTCTTTGATATAATTATTTTAATTATTCAGGTGTCATGGATCATTTGAAATTGTCCAATATTCTACAAGAAAAAATACATTTATAGTGGCTACAGGATTTCCAATGCATTGCCAAAAGCACTATTCCTTTAATACATGCTTTTGAACATGTGCTGTTCTTGCATGATAATAAGGTGACTCCCAAAGGACACACATATGCAAATTACAGTAAATTACAGAGAACATACAACCCACTGTCAAGTATCATAGACAAATGATGGCAGTTACTGAAGTGAATCTAACCAAAAACAATGTAAAAGCAAATTGAATCAGTTTAGATCTTTAAAGTTTTGTTGATTAGAACAAAAATACATATTGGATATTGTTATTTATAGAAATAAGAATGGACAACTGTTTTTAAACTGAGAATTGATGATATAAAATAAATGTTATTAATTTTTAGTTGTCTCTTACAACTATCATGTAAAGATAAAGAGCTAAATAATAAAAAACTTACTATTTATATTCAAATTATGGTACAAAGAAAAGAAAATCAATAAATAAAATCAACTTTATTTATTAAATTATGATACATGTAATAGTGCTCTTAAGAAAATTATATTAATCCTGCTTATACATTGCAGACAAAATGTGGGGAATACAGTTACCAATTTTTAATATTTTCACTTATCTTCAGAGTTTTAATTTTTTATTATGTGCCTCTTGGAAAGATTTTATCTTAATGATAAATATAGTTTTTATATATTAAAAAGCACTAAAAATATTCTTTGTGATCATTTTTTCTTACTGTTATTGATATATCTGTAAATTTTTTTGGTATTAGTCATTTATTTTAATATAAATACTTGAAACAATAACACAATAAAATAATATTCTTATTGAATATGCAATTTGGAAAACTAAATTTATGAAAAACATAAATATGCATGTGAAAAATGAGAAATAAATACAAATATATTATTAAAAGAGACGAAATTTAGGCTATTATGCAAACAATATTAGGATTTAAAGTATCACACATTTAGATAAAGTTGTCAAAATAGTTGCTATAGAATGTTTATTACCTATAATACATGCAACTATACCTTAAAAGTATAATAAAATTATTGCTTAGTAAAGTAAAATGTCAAATATAACTAAAGACAAAGAAATAAAACTAAATATAATGCTAAAAATTAGTGAGATGATTACTATTGCTTAAATATACTGAAAACTAATCTGATTAAATATTATAATAGAAACAAAAATCATAGAGATTTGTACTTACAAATATGTGCATAAAAATAAAAACATTATTGTGCGTTTTACCACATTGACATCTTATATGTTTTGTAATTTACAATTCTGTTAATAGTAGAAATTGAGGGCTGGAGCTATATAGAAAAGGTAGGGCATTTGCCTTGCATGCGCCTGATCCAGAATGAACCTTGGTTCACTCTCCGGCATCCCATATGGTCCTCCAATACAGAAACAATTTCTGAGCATATACCTAGGGGATGCCTGAGTGTCACCAGGTCTGGCCCAAAAACAAAATACAACAACAACAAAATATAGTAGAATTTCTGAGTATAGAGACAGGAGTGACCCTAAGCACAGTTTGATGTGACTTCTCTCCATATCAAAAATAATATTAAAATAGGAGTATATATAGGCAAAATGAAACGTTTTTATTTTTATATAATAGAGTATTTCTCAAAATAATTATGTAATGACTATGTAAACTTACATATATGTTTTATAAGCACATACATGCTTAGGAATATATATGCTAGTGCTGACATTCTATAGGTAGCTGAATAAACTATGGCATAATAATTAGTACAGTATTCACTCTTGCAAAGTAGGCATCAAAGTATAGAAAAATTAGATAAATGCTACTCTTCAAAATCTACTTGAAAAGGCTATATTATGCATAATGTCAACTATGTAATATTCTGAAAGAGCCAAACAACAGAATATAGATATTTCACTGTTGTTGCTAAGTGTTGGTATTACAGGACATAATATTACAATACAGAGAAATTTTAGACTGGTGAAAATATTCTGTATAATTTCATAATATATACATAAGTCCAAATCTACATGTATATTCCACAAAATAACACTAATTTAATTCTCTTTTTTTTTCTTTCTTTTTTTTTTGGGGGGGTGGTCACACCTGGCAGCACACTGGTTTACTCCTGGCTCTGCGTTCAGAAATCACTCCAGGCAAGCTTGGGGAAGCTGGGGAAAGGACACCATACGGGATGCTGGGATTCAAACCACTGTGTTGGATCAGCTGCATGCAAGGCAAACGCCCTACCACTGTGCTATCTCTCCAGCCCGATAACCCTAATTTAACTAAGAACTTTGAATGAGTATAATTCATTAATTTCCATTTATAAGTTATAGCATATACAACAATCTAGTTCATAATATTGATAAAAAGTTACACATAAGTAATATCAAATATATATGGACAAAGATATATAAAAATCTACTTTTTACAATTTTTTATTTTAAAAATGCTCTAAATTGCAACATTAAAAATTAAATCTACCAATAATGTCTGCTTGATAAATAAAACAAAGAAAAAGTGGGCTTTTTTCAGATTCTCAAGTCAATATTTTGTTATTATTTATACTGGAGCAATAAATTATATTTGTGGAGACAGGGAGAAAACTCAGCGATCTGGATCACACTACTTGGAGTGCAAATTTTTTAGTCTAATCCTGGTCACCATTTACTTCCTGAGAACGGTTGGATATGGCCCTGGTTGTTCCCAGCAGTGCTGGGCATAAGCGGTACTGTTACTAATCCTAACATTAAACCACCTAACCCAAATAATGAAAAGTGACCCTCTGGGTGATCACTGCCTTGGAAAATTTCTCCCTGAAAAAGAATTTTTAGTTTATATTAAAAAAGGTCACAAGATAAGCATTCACTCATGGAGATTATTCTCCTTCCATTGATAAACACTGTTTTTCTTATCACAGATTGGTTCCTATTATAGTTTTTGTTTTGTTTTGTTCTATTTTGTTTAGTTTTGGGGCCACACAAGGCAGTGCTCAGGATTTACTCTTAGCTCTTAGACCAGAAATCACGACTGGCAGAACTTGGGAACCATGTGGGCTACCTGGAAGAAATCATGTTGTTCTATATTTTGAATGTTCATTTTTCACTTGCTTTTACCACCAAAACACAATAATTAATATATATTTGTATATGTATACACACATATATTAGCATTTTATATATACAAAAACTTTATACTCTATGACAAAATGAAGTTTCTGTCATCTGTTCACTTTGTATAAATAATAACTAAACTTCACAAAAAAAAAATAAAATAAAGAGAACCATGGCAAAACTCGGAACCTTGACAGCTTTCTGCACTATCTGCTTGATCTTAGTGAAGATTCTTGCATCTTTCTTTCTAATGAATGCCAGGTGACTGTACCACATGTAGCCCAAGAAGTTACCAGCAGAAGAGATATCTAACCCTTTAAATTAAAGAATTAAGAGAATTTATGCTTCGTGATCTTTAAAGTACAAACATATGAAGTTTGTTGTACAATAGTAAATCACTGATACAAATTAATGTCCTCTTTCCATGATGCGTACTAGTTGTTTCAAATCACCATTCAATGTAGTATTTAATAGAAGAATTTCAGCAAATTTTCCAAGTTATATTAAGAATATAATAGCCTTGGGAATATATTGGACAGTCCACTCTTATGGAAGAGTCTTTTTATATAATTGTGAATAATTTTTCTCTTACTAAGAATACACATAATTTTATTTCTAAACTTTATGTCTAAATCACCTAATTGAGATTCACCAATAAAATATAAGTAAAATGCCTTTCCAGGAATATTGTGTCTTTTTTCATCTCTACTTTATCTATTATGAGTTCGCCCTGGGATATCTAAAGATATTTAGTCATTTACTAACGATTAAATATTGGAAAGGGTCAGAGTCTGGTCTCACTGTCACTTCTGGAAGACATCTGTTAAGGCTACCCCTTATAATATTGAAAAAATAATTTATGGAAGTAATATTCTAGTTTATTGATACACTTAAAAATAATTCAATTTTTGGGGGGCTGGGCAGTGGCACTAGAGGTAAGGTGCCTGCACTAACCTAGGACGGACCTCGGTTCGATCCCCCGGTTCCCCATATGGTCCCCTGTGCCTGCCAGGAGCGACTTCTGAGCGAATAGCCAGGAGTAACCCCTGAGCGTCACCGGGTGTGGCCCAAAAACCAAACAAAAAAAATTCAATTTTTACTGATATATATTATTACCTAATATATTTTAAATTGTACTAGATTATAATGTCATATATATCTTGTAGTTTATGTTAGGCTATTTTCCTTGTCTGCCATGGTGAATATATGACCCAGATATGATCAGTAAAAGTCCATCAGCAACCCAGATGCAGTGAGTGATTCAAAAAAGACACTTAACCCAAGTGGGGCCAATCAGCTCATTCTCTGAGGCATTTATGCCAGAGTTATCAGAACAGACATTTCCCCAGCTTTGGGATTAGAAGTTGAATGGATGTTATAAATTGAAGTGGCTGACATCTATCCTTTTGGGTTTAACGAAACTATTCATTTGTTATAAGAAAGAATGAGGGCAGTGTTAAAATAAAATCAAAGTTAAGATATATGAAAAGAATGAAACATCTCTCAGAACATATTTTGAAGTTATAGCTTAGTCATGAATTATGTCAGTCCTTCCTGTGAATTTAGTCAAGTTCTTGTTAATTTTATGTTTTTAATATGAAAGTAAATTAATTTGAATTACATTCATTGTGTTGCAAATTGAGTACTAATTATCTTAATCACCTGTGATATTAATATCTTTCAGCTTTGTCTAATGCAAAAAGAAAAGCTATATACAATTTATAAATCATTAAAAACTATTTGTTGTTATCTATGATTTTGGGGTCATGTCCAGAAGTATATAAAAGACTCAGCACTCATGGATGGATCATTCCTGATGGGCTTCTGTGGACCATATGTAGTCTGAGGATGTAAACAGGTACGATACATGCAAGGCAAACAGCCTGCTCTACAATCTCTCTGTCCCTAGTTAAAAAAGTTAATATAAAACCATTATAAAATATATTGCATTTCAAGTTAAAATTGTTATTAATATAAATTTATAAAATGTATTGTATCAAGTTAAACCATTAATGTAAAAACACTATAAAAATTGTTGTGTCCTATTTTAAAGCTATTACTAATATCAAAACTATAAAAAAAATCTAGCAATTCATAGTGAATCATAAATTTATGGGATTTTATGTGTGTCACTATGTTTCTGTACATCATATATTAATGATTAAATATACAGTAAAATATGTACATTAAACAATACATTAAACATCAAACAATGTTTACATTAAATATCATTTTATTTAATTGAACCCAGTTAAATATAAAATATGAATTTAAGTAATAAATTTAATAAGATTTTGCAAACTTTGATATTAAGCACTAATATTCAAAAACCATATTCTAAAAGAAATAAATGTAAATATGCTGCTATGACTTGTGTTTTGTGTTTTGATTTTTGGGTCACACCTGTTGATGCTCAGTGTTTACTCCTGGCTATGTGTTCAGAAATTTCTCCAACTTGGGGACCATATGGGACGCCGGGGGATAGAACCACAGTCCGTCCTAGGCTAGAGCTTGCAAGACAGATGCTATACCTCTAGCACCACCGCTCCGGCCCTGATGCGATGACTTTTATTTCATTTTAATTGGTTTATTTAATTTAGTTATGTTTTCTAATTTACAAATGTTTTCTAAATAAGTTTCCTGTTATTTACTTAGAAACAAACAAGTTCATTAATTTTGGACAATAAGAAATAAGAAGTTGGATAGTTTGTTTTAGAAGATGGCCTTTAAAAATCTCCTAATAAAATAAAGATAGTACTAAAAAAAAATCTCTTAATGTTCTCCTGTAGGAAGAACACGCTTAAATTTTCTTCACTACTAAAAATGAAGTATAAATAAAAAGAATCTCATACAAACTATTATTACCAAACATTTGTGTCAAAATATTGTGATGGCATTGTTTGATGGCATTTTTCCTCCACTTAAAGCTTGTACCGTTTCGTTTTTTATTTGTATGTTTTTTTTTTCCTCCTTTCCCTTGTTGTCTACAGGATTAAATTTATAACTAAAAATTCAGGACTCATTCCGTTAAAATTTTCTTCAAATATATTTTAACATATTTAAACATCATAGCATTTTAGTTACAGCTTTAAATATGACTTAGAATAAGATATTATGGGTTCATGGAAACCACAACCATTCATAAAATTAAAGCATATAATTTCCAGAAAAGATTAAACAGCGAAAGTTTGTGGAAAGCCTGTCCAACTGTACTCAGAAGTTAACACCTGGCTCTGTGATCAGAATCTACTTTTGATAGAGCTTGGGGAATAATATGGGCTCCTGGAAATTGAACCAGGGTATCATGTGCAAAGCCAGCACCCTGTCCACTTTATTGTATCTCCACCTACCACCCCCATTTGGTGGGACACACTTCTGAGTCTATGATCATAAAGCACACCTAACTGGTTTAAGGGATTATATGTGGTGTCAGGAATAGAAATTTGGTAGGCAAGAAAATGCACTGCCTCTTTACTATTGCTCTGCCTGTCAAAGGTTTATAATTAAAGACACACTCTGAGGGCTAAAATGGGAATACAGGAGGTAGAGTGTTTTCTTTGCATGATCCTAACCTGGATCCTATCTTTGACATCCTATATGGTCCTTGAAGTCGACCTGAGAGATCCCTGAATACAGATCAAATAGGAATCCGTGCACATTTCTGAATGTGGTTCAGACAAAATAAAACAATAACAAAATAGACATTCTTGTTATAGGAAATAGGATTTTTATATCTTACTATAGAGAAGTTGAGGAGATGGTACCATTAGATATGGCACTATAGACTTATACATGAAGAGCAACCTCTATATCCAAACCTCAGTGAAAGATAGTAGCAATTGGAAATGGGACTCAAATATAGTAGTGAGAAGTTGCCTATGGAATTAAATCATTATTAATTACTTAATTATTTAATTCACACACTCATATATGTGAATGTTATCTGCATAATGTGAATATGTGAATATTATCTGTGAATATGAGAATGTTATCTGCATAATGATTGTAACATAAAATTTTTTATTATTTGAACTATGAGAAGCAAATATCAGAATCACACTAGTGAGCACTATTAGAAAAATAATGGTAAAACTAGTAAATATTCCAAGCTACAAATATCCCTAAAAAGTGCATATGGACATTTTTAAGCAAATTAAGTAACTTTTTTCAAAGAAAAGGCTACAGAGAAGGGAACTCACAAGGGAACCATAATAATATCAACAAGGACCAACAAATAGAAAATTATAGATTTTAAAAAGTAAGTCAGTTTTCAAATCTTATATGAGGGATACAGTTGTACTCAAAAGTGTTTGAGTTATATCACAGTTATTATCATTAATTTTATGAATATTCTATAAAACCTAGGTAGTCAGTGCTTTTTATTCTTGTTGTGGTCCTAAATATAATAACTTCATATTTTTAAAACTTAAATAGCATAACATATAAGTTACACATATTCAAAATCCTAGACATCAAAACACTATCATATATTATAAGTAAATATCTATTATATGAAAGAGCCTGTTCTTGAAAGTCATTGGTAATATTAAGCAGCAAGAAGCAAAGAATTGCTCTGTGAAAAGATTGAAAACAAGTCCAATTGTTTACGATAGTAGAAAGGTATCTTTGTAAGAAGTATGCATATCATTATTAGTATGACTGCCTTCCAGACAATAGTTGAAGTTCTATTCATTTCTCCTGACTTACCTACCGCAAGGACACCAGTTTAGCAGAATAACTCACTCATTAGAAATAAGATATAAAATGTTCTTATTCATCTCAGTGTTGTCAAATGTTCCCACAGATATAGCAGCCATGCGCAGATATGGTAGCTTTGTGTGATCTTCTAACTATACAGTGCATCACACAAAAACTGATCTAAATGAGGCAAATACAATGCCTGCCATCTCCACAATAGAGCAAAACACGGAGGTTCAATAGAGTGCTATCACAACATAGAGGCTTATTAGAGTGTTAGTTTTCAAGGAAATCAGCCATCTGCTAGGTAACTGACTAGTAGTTTGTGTTTAATCTCATTGTATTGGAAAAGCTTCCTACATACCATTTCTATTCAAATGTTGCTCATTAGTTTGCAACCCTTAAAAAAGGACTTATATAGGATTTGAATGTCTATGTAGTTGACAGAAATTTAAAGTGCCTCATCTAGTCAAGCACTCCACCTATATAGCATGTGCTCATTAACATAAATTAGTAGTGTTACAAAATCTTGAAGCTAATAACCAAATAATTGACTATGCTATTAATTAGCTATCCAATTACTTGACCAGTAATGAACTCCAATAAAATTAGAAACAACTGAATTCCACATTTTCATTGTCTTTAAGTATGATCAAACTGTTCATGCAAAATAAATTAATAGCAAGATTTGATTATAAATAATTACTGATTCTCACTTGGAGCAATGAAGTGTTCCTAATTCTAAAACTTTTTCATGTGGCAATAATATCAAATACCCAGTTTTCATCATTTATATTAGCACTGTATATTTTTCTATTGACTTCCTATTTTAAGCAACTTATATACTATCTGAAGTAGAGAGAGAGTACAGTTGGTAGGCCAATTGCCTGGCATGTGCTGACCTAGGTTTGATCCCTAGCATCCCATCCCATATGATCTCTTGAACACTGACAGAAGAGATTACTGAGTGCAGAGCCAGGAGTAAACCCTGAGCATATGGGCTATAGTACAAAATCAAAAACAAGAAATTAAAAATAAATCAATTTATAGGATACATAGTATTATTGAAAAAAGTTGAAAGACTTATTAGATATCTTATCTCCACATTTAACTAAGCTGATTATTAGGACTAAGACTTATAAGTTTTGTAAATCTACATTTCTTGAAGTCATTGTTCCTTTTCTGAAGGATACTACATATGATGATAATCCCTTATATGAGATCTGAAATATTTAGTTTTAAATTATTTCTATATTTGCATAATTCTATGTGATGATTTATGTTAGACACTAAATATATTAACTGAGTTTTTTTTTTTGTTTTGTTTTTGTTTTTGTTTTTGGGTCACACCCAGTGACGCTCAGGGGTTACTCCTGGCTATTCGCTCAGAAGTCGCTCCTGGCAGGCACGGGGGACCATATGGGGAACCGGGGGATTGAACCGCGGTCCGACCTAGGTTAGCACAAGGCAAGGCAGGCACCTTACCTTTAGCGCCACCACCCGGCCCCCTTTAACTGAGTTTTTAATACTGACTTTTTTCAGAAAGAATCTTACATTGGAATATGATAAAAGGGTGTGCAATTTATGTTTTGTTTCTCTATTTTAAGTCAGTATAATTCCTTTTACTTTATATTTGTGGCTCTGAAAATTTAGATCACTTGATCTAATTTAAATTTTTTTAATTTGAACTTTTTATTTATTTATTTATTTAGTTTTTGGGTCACACCCGACAGCGCTCAGGGGTTACTCCTGGCTCCATGCTCAGAAATTGCTCCTGGCAGACACAGGGGAACATATGGGGCACCAGGATTCGAACCAATGACCTTTTGCATAAAAGGCAAACACGCCTTACCTCCATGCTATCTCCTGGGCCCCAAATTTGAACTTTTTAAATCTATTTTTTGGGTTTTGTTTTGTTTTGTTTTTGGGTAACACTTGGCAGTGCTCAGGGGTTACTCCTGGCTCTATGCTCAGAAATCGCTCCTGGCAGACTCGGGAACCATATGGGATGCCAGGATTCAAACCACCGTCCTTCTGCATGCAAGGTAAAAACCCTACTTCTGAGCTATCTCTCCGGCCCTTAAATCTATTTTTCAAAAAGTAAATTCTACTATGAAAATATCTCAACAATTTTCAGAGACCTAAGAAAGGAGGTCTGGACGATACAGCCGACCTCATGAATCTCACCACAAAGAGTGATGAGTTTAGTTAGAGAAGTAACCACATTGAGAACTATCCTAACAATGAGAATACATAAGGGAAGTGGAAAGTCTGTCTAGAGTACAGGTAGAGGCAGGGAGGGGAGGAGGGATATTTGGGTCATTGATGATGGGAATGTTGCACTGGTGATGGGGGGTGGGCATCTGATATGACTGAAACCCAACTACAGTCATGTTTGTAACCAAGGTGTTTAAATAAAAATATTAAAAAACAAACAAAAAAAAGAATTTTACACATTTTGAGAATGCATACTAAATACATAATCACCACATCTCTGGGAACATATTAAAGAAAATAGACATTAAATAAAGAAAATTTCATCATTAATGTTATCATTGTTCACATTATCACTAGTTTTTCACATTTTTGTTCCTCTCACAATCATTTTTATATAATTTGTACTTTTACAAGATAAGGTTTTGGGAGCTTGGCATATCTATTTTCTTCTCCAACTACCGAGGTACACATTCTACTGCAAGTCACACTTTAAAAACATATTATCAATACATATATTGTAGATAAAGAGTTGAAGCACTATTTACAATAAATGTTAGGCCAATCAATGCTGATACGTTGATAGAAAAGAGTCAGAAGATTCTGGCAAGAAGAGACCTTGAAACAACTCAAATGCTGATACAAATACTATAAGTTATTATCATGCAATTAAAAGATAGCTCTGATTTAAATATAAATGTCTAAAGATTCCATGCCTATATCTCTTGTGATATTTGCACAGATCTATTTTTTATGCTATTAGAGAAAAATGCCTTTAGTTTACTCAATGCATAGCATTCCATCTGGATTTATATTTTATTTGATTTATTTATATTTTTATTTATATTTATTTATCTTATATCATATATATTATATTCCATACATAATTAGGTCTTCTTATATATGATTATATTGAGAAAATGTTAATATAATGAAAAATAATATTTTTTCATTACAAAGTAACACAAAGTAAATTTAACAGAATTTTCCTAAAGCGGGATGAAATGTTACAGAACTGTAATTAGAAAGAAACTTTGAGAATTAACTTATTTTTTCTTTAATTTTTAGGCCACATATAGAGGTACTCAGGATAACTCCTAGCTATCTGCTCAGGGATCACATCTGGGAGTCTCAAAGAAATATGTTAGGTACTAAGAATGAAACCTGTGTATTGGTCACATAGAAGGTAAGACCCTACCAGCTCTACTGTTTCTTCAGTCTCAGGAAATAACATTTCTCAAGAAGTATATTTTTAAAGAACACTATAAAATTAGGAACGAATATTTGTCTGACACAAAATACGTGCTTCTTGACAGGTATGGCCTAACATATATACTCAACATTTACAAAATAAGCACTTTTGGGAGTGTACCGAAGCCAAAAGTAAAATAAAAAACACACAGAATGTGTGTGGGGTGGGGAGAACTAAAAATTAATATGCAAGAACCAAAAGAAGAAAAAAGTTGAATTTAATATTATAAACATAAATATAACTAAAATGCCTGTAGATTTAAACATGTCTAAATATTTAAATACTATACCAAAATCCATAAAGCACATAGGAGAGAAAAAATAGTCCTGGATAAAAGGACTATGTGTTTGAATTTCTCAACTCCAATTGTAAGTAAATAAAAGCAAAGGTAAAGAAAGGGCTTATATCAAATCAAGAAGAGTTTGATACATTAAAAATATGCTACTACAAAAGAAAAAAGAGAGGACCAGGACAATACATTTATACATATATATATTATATACATAAATATTTACATATATATACAAACCATACTAAAAATGCTAAAAGTTTATTTTTATATGTTTATATTTGCTATAATACATATCTAGCTCTTTTTCTACTCACTTAGTTCTATACATATATAAAAATAAAGGTAATATTTTCATCATTTTATTTTAAATTGCTTTACATAGCATTTCATACCTATTATAATAAAATTAAGCCTGAATGGCCTTACAAAACATAATTGCATAAAGCTCTAATAGAGCAATGTAAGAGCAATGCAAGCATTTTTTTGTTTTCTCACTGGCCATTATTTCTGTTTTAGCTCTATAAAAGCTATATAAAGGGATAGATTTTTCATATTAGCAGAAAATCCCTATATAGATAAATCTGTCTTGTTTCTGTTATAGTACTTACAACAAAAACTTCACCTCAATTTTGTCCAAGCTTAATATCCTTTAGATGTTTATGACGGTCTACTTTCACAGTATTACTTTACAGGGGTTTGAACATTGCCACAACATTTTATGTGGAGGGGAATTTATAGCGTGGGTTAGTTCCCTTTACAGGTGAGTCCTTTATATGATTATAGAAGTTGACATCAGTGTTAAGAAAAATATGTATTTTTTTATTTTCTATGTCATGAGCTTGTGTACCCACTTAATTTAAAGCCAAATCAGATTATCAACATTAAATTTATTTGGTAGGGTCTTATAACTGGAAACAGTATCATTTTGAGCCAAAACTTATTTTTCTTGAGACTTACTTGCTGAGTTCATCTGAAACATAGCACTTCTCTTCTTTTCTCTTCTCACTGGTCAGTTACAGTGAAGGAGAAAACAACAAAACGGATAAAGCCTTTATTTATCTTCTCTGCTCTTATAATTCAGTGCAAATATTTTTTAAATGTTTATATTTTATAAATATTTTAAACTTTATATGTTAGGATATTTTATAAGTGTAAAAAGCATTCCATTCATATTGCCATAATAACTATTGAAAATGAATAGATTACATTTATTAATGTCATTATTTTTTAAATATAAGTTATATTTTCTATAATTTTTAACAACTATTAGTAGTCTCTGTTATTCGTAGTTTTTGTTTAATGTCATTTTAAATTTCTAATTCTATCATTATAATTAATTTTGTTTAGTTTTCAATTCTTTCGTTTATATTTAGATTGATGGTTTGACGTTTTAGCCGAATTCCCTGATTTTGATTACCTTGATAGTTTATTTGGAACTGGTGAGATTTTTTTTCTTTTTCTTTTTCTTTTTTTTATTATTGGGTCACACCTGGCAGCATTCAGGGGTTACTCCTGGCTCTATGATCAGAAATCGCTTCTGGCAGGGTTGGGCACCATATAGGATGCCAGGATTCGAGCCACCGTCCTTCTGCATGGAAGGCAAATGCACTACCTCCATGCTATCTCTCCGACCACTGAACTGTTTGGATTTTTTAATGCACCTTTATTTTTATCTGATTTCATTTTTATAACAGATTATTATGAGTGAGTATCTATTATGACAATGACTAACACTAATGATGTTGGTGATGTTGACCAAGCTAACTCATGACATGAGAGTATTTCTCAAGAAAATTTCCATAATACATTTCTTATAAAAATAATTGATCTATATAAGATTCTTTTTTTTGTTTTGTTTTTGGGCCACACCCGGTGACGCTCAGGGGTTACTCCTGGCAATTTGCTCAGAAGTCGCTCCTGGCAGGCACGGGGGACCATATGGGGAACCGGGGGATCGAACCGTGGTCAGTCCTAGGTAGCGCAGGCACCTTATCTCCAGCCCTACCGCCCAGCCCCTATATAAGATTCTTAAATATTGGAAGGGTTTGGTGCATTTCCTGTTGAAATTTAATAAATATATAATTCATTTTATTATATTATTTATATGTGGATATTGAATATTATTTCTGTATTTATAATCCAATATTCAACATGAACATTTTATTTTAAAGGCATATATTTTTTTTAACTGGGATTATTTTGGGTTGTGCTAAAATTTAGGTTTAGTGACACACCGGGTGGTACTCAAGGCTAACTACTCTACTGCCGCTCAGGGATTATTTTTGTCTCACGTGGTACTTACTTGGTGCTCACTTGGTGCTCAAGGATCACTCTGGTTTAGGGTGCGAGGTAATTAAGTGCAGTTAGCCACATGCAAGTATCTTAACCGCAGTACTATCTTTGTGGTCCCAACCATGGATATTCTGAGTCATCTAAAATTTTACAGTCAAAGACTACAAAACTTTTACAGTCATAGGAAAAGAAAGGAATTCAGTTGTACTAGTAGAAAGGAAGAGAAATTCAAGCAAGGCTTAGAGCTCATGAATATCTTCTACTTAATGGTGGACTGAAAATTCACATTGTTAAGTGATGACAGTGGAAGCTAAGCAATCAATGGAGGAGAGATTTAAGTAACTCAAAAAAGATTTAATTCAGAGTGTGACTCAATCCACGCAGATGGACTAAAGAATAAAATAGTAAGTCACAGGAACAGAATTCTAAGTACCCAGAACTCTATCAGCAAATTTAAAATGAATGAAAAGTTGTCAGCAGTAAAAGAGGCTAAAGAAAAGAAAAGAAAAAAGGAAAGAAGAAATCATATAAAAAGTTAAATTTAATTTTTTTTTAAATAATGTCCTTATTTAAGCACCATGGTTGCTGAAATGTTCATAATTGGGTTTCAGTTATCAAATGAATACCACTCTTCACCAGTGTGATTTTCCTGCCTCCAATGTCCCCCATTTCCCTCCTCTACCTCAAACCCCTGCCTTTCTCTTAAAAATGAAATTTTGCATCTCATCCTCACTATCATTGTCATGGTAGTTGCATGGTACTGATAAGGTCCGGATTTCCACACACACCCCTCTAATGACTCCAAGAGGCAGAGACCATGGACAAGTAAAGAGTTTTATTATGCCACCATATGCAGGTGCTCTCAACGTGGCCTGGCATATGCCAGAGGATGAGAGCCTGGAACCAGATTTAACAAGCCTTTATATAGCTTTTCCGACAGTGGAAAATTACAGTAAGGTGGTCCATTTCAGGAAGTACTTGACACTTGACATTTGCTCAGCTAAATTTTTGCAAGATTTAGATAACCACAAGTCACAAGGTTTGCAACAATTAAAATGTATCTTTTGGTCCAGGGCAAGTTATTGGGATTTAGGAAGGGGTAGGATCCAGTGCATCAAGGGCGAGCCCTCTGGAAGTGCAGAGAAAAATTATTTTATTTCTTTTACCTTTCAGTAGTTAGTGTTCTAATTGCACTAACTGCTTTCTGTGGCAAGCATCATAATATGGACTGCTCCTTGGAGCTCATCTCAATAGGCTATGGATATTAGTACCATACTATCTTTCTTTTCTTTTTCTTTATCTTTTTTTTTTTTTTTGGTTTTTGGGTTACACCCAGTTATGCTCAAGCTCAAGGATTACTCCTGGCTATGGACCCAGAAATTGCTCCTGGCTTGGGGGACCATATGGAACGCTGGGGATTGAACCTCTGTCCTGGTTATCATATGCAATGCAGACACCACCACCCCAACTCCTCTTTTATTTTCCTTATATCCTGCAAATGAGTGGGACTATGAGACTCATCATGATCAACTTTGTAACTGTGGGAAAAGCCCATTATTAACAAACATAAATTCAGTATGTTCTTTATAAGTAAAGATATTATTTATAACAAATAAAAATGAACAAAAATGCTAATTTGAAGGAAGTTAATTTTGACCTATAATAATGACAGTGGAGTTGGTTGTCTGAATTGTGGTGCTTTGGAATGATTTTTGTATAATAGAAAAGCTATAGTAAGCAATGAGCTTCTAAAAAAAAGTTTTAAGGACTAGGGATTAAAAGATATGGAGAAAAATGACTATTATTTATTAAAGCATGTCTAGAAAATTGAGCAAACATAAAAACTCTTTGCACTCTTCTCATAGAAATATAGCATTGAACCTAGTTACATTGCCTGCCTTTGGATATGTGAAAAGAATGAAATGCAAAGACAAAAACAAAAATGTCTGAAAGTGGCCCTGAGTCAGGAGTCCTCAAACGTTTTAAACAGGGGCCCAGTTCACTGTCCTTCAATCCATTGGAGGGCCAGACTATAGTAAAAACAAAAATTACAAACAAATTCCTATGCATACATCTTATTTTGATGTGAAGAAACAAAACGGGAACAAATACAATATGTGGCCCGCGGGCTCAGAGGTAGGGCATTTGCCTTGTGCATAGCTGATCCAGAATGGATCTCGGTTCAATTTCTGGCGTCCCATGGAATCCCCAAGCCAGGAGTGATTTTTGAGCACATAGTCAGAAGTAACTCCTGAGCATCACCAGGTGTGGCCCATAAACAAAAACAAAACAAAACAAAAAAGTCTGAAAGTAGACTGGGGAAAACAATGATTGCAAACTGATAAAGAATCAGTGTTGATTGTGATCGCTGTTACATTTTTTATTAGAAACATAAGAGAGGAATCTCAAAATTAAAATTATCTTATGGTGAATAAAATAGAGAAGAAGCTCGGTTATGTCAAATGGCCTTTTTTGAAAGTTCTTCCTCTTTAGAACGTGCCCTCATCTATCTTATAGACAATGAGCATGAGTCACTTTCAGCAGAGATACAACTTGGTTTTGTCAAGAAGAGAGGAAAGATTGAGACACAGGAGTTATTAGGGCACTGAATGATATGTACAGTTGGATTTAATTAGGGCAAAGTGATAAGTGATGGTTTTAGCACAAGAATTAACACAGATGGTCGAAAAAGACAAATTTAGTATCTTCAATCTGGAAAATGTCAGGCTGAGCATAGATAATGAAGTTTCTACAAAATAAAGAATGAAATAAAGGCTCTACTTGAAATGGTAAATGATTCTAGGAAGGAAAGCATGCACTCACTATACTTAGAATTCCTAAATAGATAATGACTGTATTAGCTTAACTCAGATTTTCTGCTACAGTAACTGAATGAGTGAAAAAATAGAACACTCTGTCAAGATAATGAATCCTTAGTTAAAAGTTTCAGACTTATTTTTAGCACAAATAATAAAACATAATGACCACATTTCAAGTTTTATATTATTTGTTATTAAATATTACTGGGTATATATTTGTAACCTTGCTCATTTTTAACTCAGAATTAGTTTTATAGATATCTAGAGAAACTAAGCTTATTTATTATTTTTTCTTTATTATAGCTCTTGGGTAACTAATACCCAATACACTAATTTAGCTAACAATATTTCTGCACAATATCTATTACTATTGTATAAAAATTGACATTCATAAAATAAACTCTCTTCCATTCCTAGATATAAGAGGAAAAATTATAAATCTTAAATTAAAAGGATATAGGTATGGTATCTTTAATAAAAGAATAAAATTAATTTAGCTCATGGCACACCTAAGACACAAAACAACTAAGATATCAAGTTTATTCACTTGTGTGTTATAAATATTTTAGTCACTATGATTTTACTTTAAATGATGAAGGGCGATTGATTCACTATCAAGCTTATCTAAATATATAGAGATAAATTAAACCAGATAGTAAAACAGTCTAGACATGTGGACAATGCAATTACCCTAGATTACTAGAACGTTTGAACTGAAGATGGGAAGAACAAGATAAAATAAGAGATTTCACTTTTTTCTAGTAAAACAAGATGAATATCGTTATGACTAAGGTTCCGGCTGAAAAGGAAAGTGGTGACAGCCAAGATACCTCAAAGATAAAGTTTGAAAACCTGGATTCAAGCTCCACTAGCACACTACCCCTTGAGGAACACCAGAATTGGGCTGAGTGTCCCCCAGCAGAGCCAGGTTGGAGAGCACTGCGGCACTGACTGCACCAAAGCTGTGAGATCAATACAAAACAAGGCATGAACCAAGGCTCCCAGGCTTACTTGGGGTCAGCTGTATTAAAGAAAGGAAAGAAAATAAGATAACTGAGGCTGCCACAGTAACAGTGAAAGAACCCAGATCAACATATTAAAAATCAAGAGTTTTATATTTTTCAATTATTTCTAAATATTCTAAACTAGTCACTTTGGGGGGTGGGTTTGGGAGGGCACACCCAGTGATATTTCTGGCTATGCTCTCAGAAATCACTCCTGGCTGGGGGATCATATGGGATGCTGGGATTTGAACCACTGCCCATCCTGGATTGTTTGGGTACAAGAAGACAAATGTCCTACCACTATGCTATCGCTTTGGCCCAAAGACTAGTCACTTCTATAGATTTTTTTAAAGGAATGCTGAGAGATAGTTCAGCAAGGAAGGTACTTTCCTTGTATGTGGTCAACAGCAGATTCAAACTTGATGCTTTGGATGCATGAACTACATTCTCCTAGGATTTTTTTTCTATAAAGTATGAGCTATATATTATATAGAATACATATTATATATTTTTAAGTAGAATACATTTTCTTTGTGAAAAACTGTAGATATCAATGCCATTTGTACCTATATGAGTTTTATAATAATCTTCTTTAGGTTTATTTAATTTTATTCAGACTTTGACTAGGATTTCACTGTAGCTATAACTGAAAGGTGATTTAAAAAAATGAATTGTGGGGTCCAGAACAGTGGCACCAGTGGTAGGGCATCTGCTTTGCATGCACTAGCCTAGGACGAACCAATGTTGATCCCCCAGCATCCCATATGGTGCCGCAAGTCAGTAGCGATTTCTGAGCGCATAGCCAGGGGTAACCCCTGAGTGTCACCAGGTGTACCCAAAAACTAAGCCAAAAAAAATAATTTTTATTAAATGAACAAAATCTCTCTTATATAATTCCTCTCCTAATTGTGTTGGGTATTTTCTACATAGCTACGTGTTGAAAAGTATTTTAAAATATTTCTTGCATACATGTTTTCATGTTTGTAGAAATATTCTGTTTTGATTTTTATTTTTGGACACACCCAGTATTATTTAGTCATTACTCCGTAATCTGAGCTCAGGGTTATAACAGCATTAGACAGGAGTCATGCAAATCAAGGATAAAAGCTGAACTATCTGAATTCAGATCATAAACTCATCCCATTTCTTTCAGGTCTATAGCACAATACTTTCAAAATAACCAGCAAATATTGCTATTATAAATGACTTGTTTATTTATTCTATTTATTACTTATATATTACCAGTTGCTGTCAATAAAATGTTATTTTCTGTGGTATCATGATTATTTCTGGTTATTTTGAATAACTAAAAAATATGGCAAATAACTGATCCTAGTATAGTCAAAGTAATACATTGACATAAATGATGCATGCATAAAAAATTGAAGACCATACTTTTTTACAAATCCAATTAGCAAAGCCTCACTTGGATTTTACTAATTATCATTGTTTTTTAATGGATTAGGGGTTGATACTGAGATTATACCAGGTGGTATTGAAGAGAACTTTCAATATTGGTGCCATGGATAAAACCCTATTTATTTATTTATTTATTTATTTATTTTTTGCATTAGGGAGTTGGCATAAGAGTGGTGCTTAGAAGTTACCCCTGACTTTACACTAAGGGATCATTTTGAGTGATGTTCAGGGGTCATTGTCAGAAATAAAACCCTGGTCTGCTACAGACAAGACAACTACCTATAGTACTAAAACTCTGTCACCAATTTCATTAATTTTTATTCATTATTTAGCTAAAAAGCTAAAATAAATATAAAATGGCATTTAATAACTCAGATGAGTTGGTTACTAACATTTTGTCATCATTTTGTTTTTTTTCTCTAATTAGTTTTAACTTGGCTAAACATTATGCCTGAATAGGATTCTCTGCTTTTTCTTTTTCAAAACCTCCCAGCAAAAGAAAAAGGCATTACCACTCATGTTTATAATTTTTCTGCATAGCATATATAACATCTAAACTCATGGAACTTTCAAGTTGTCAGTGGTCATGCATCATCAGTTGTTCCAAATATATTTGATATTATTAATTTTCTTTCAGAAAACAAAGGAAACAGCTACACCAGTGGGACAAAAACCATTTCGCTGTCTGACTGAGAAAGAAAAATATCAGTTTATATATCTATCAAGTGATATGATGCTCTAACAGAAACTTCCAACAAAGGTGCTAAATGCATCTGCAAAGACTTGATGCAGTTCAGTTTTTGCAGGTGACCTTCCTTTTCATCTTTGAAAATATATTCAATACTACAATGATAATGAAAATTAAAGAGATTTCTTAGAAAGTTAGGCTTTTTACATGACTAAATTGCTCACTATGTTTTAATAGAGGAAATCTTTAGGCAAACTAAAAATATATGAATTAGAAAATAAATGTAGTACTGAAAATGTAAATTTGTTTGAATTTCACATATAAGGTGAAAATTTGAAAATTATGTATTTATTTTTATCAAAGTAGAATTATTACCAGTTTCATAGTCTGGTTTTCAAATAAGTAAAATACTAAACAATATTAACTTTAGGTGTATGGCTTTAAAAAAAAAAGGTGCAGACGTTAAAACTAAAGCTGGCCAAAAATCTTTCTTTTTGTTTCAAATTTTAGTCTTTTTTTAGCCATATCAAGCTGTGCACAGGGCTTGATTTTTTGTTTTTTGCTTTGCTTTGTTTTGTTTTGTTGGTTTGTTTTTTATTTTTGTTTCTTTTGGGGCCACACCCAGTGATGCCCATGGGTTACTCCTGGCTCTGCACTCAGAAATCACTCCTGGCTTGGAGTACCATTTGGGAAGCCAGGGGATCTAACCGCCATCCATCCTAGGTTAGCACATGCAAGGCTAACACCCTAACCCCTGCACCACCACTCTGGTCCCTCTCTTTTGTCTTTTTTTCAAGGATTATTCCTGGCCCTATTACAGGCACTAATTTTGGCATAGTGATTTACAAGGAATCTAATCCACATTATTAGGTTCAATGTACTGTACTATGGTCCTGATATAAAAGCTGAAAATATTATTTTACTCTTTTGTTTTAAATAGCTTTCAAGTCAAATCTGAATAAAAGTTATCTAAGTATTATCAGACTAGAAAAAAAAATTGGCAAATGATTAAACATTTGCAATGTTTACAGTTAACATGGTGATTTCAATGTTTAGTGTCACCTATATTTTTTCAATCTATTTTCATTCATTATATATAAAATATATGCAATAAATATAATAATATAATAAATGCAGCATTTATTAACATCCCTATATATACAGACATGGAAATGAAAGTTTTCCTTATGCATATGACTAAATATTTATTTTTGAAGATAAACTATAGTAACTAGGAAAAATATATTGCTTCCAAACATTTAATGAAATGAATGAAATTTAATAATGAATATGTATTTAGAGTATTATGTTAATTAAATATTGTTTTTGGTTTGGGAACCACACCCAGCAGTGCTCAGGGCTTATTTATGGTGACCTTAAGGACTAAATAGGATGTGAGAGATAGCCATATGCAAGATAAGCATCTTAGGTATTGTGCTATTTTTCCATGCAGACATTATTGAAAACTTTCTTACAGATTACACATGCAATGTGACAAGTGTTTGTAGCATGGAAATATAGAAAGTAAACATGAAATTGGACTAATAATGAGAGCCTAACTAATACTAAATTTTGCATGGTAGAGAAAGCAATAGCTTGACACATGAAATCTGTTCACAAAACACACATGTTGGACCAACCTATCAAGCATTAATAAGGGAATCCACAAATGGGAGGTAATTAAAAAGTATTTTTATTGTAGTTTAGCATGTGTATCTTCTACTATAGATATTCATTAACTTAATAATGATCATTCTTAATGAAAATATTAATACTACTACTAATGAAAGAAATCATGGATAAAAGATAGGGGACTGCTAAGAAGGATATCATCTATGAGGAAAATAAGCCACTTTTTATAAGCAATTATTTATGCTTTTAAAGTACTCCAGAATGAGGAGAGAAAATGTCATATATAGTTTAAGGGGCTAAGATTTTATGGAATGCAATATAGAAGTTAGAGATAAACCCTGTAGAATTTTTTAGAGGATATGATAATTATGTGAGACAATTCAATCTTTGGAGTGGTAAAAGCAGAAATATTATATAAATATAAATATATTTGCCTGGGAGCTGACTAAAACTTTTGATGATATTTTGTGTTCAACGTGCCATTCTAAACTAGACAGTGTCACTTAATCATAAGACAGTATCATAAGCTAGAATCAGATATGTATGACAACAGTCATTTTGAATGATTTTTAGTTGGGCTTTATTCATGTGATTTATTCATATGATGTTGCAAAATCATCACACATAGGAAATAAAATTGAATACTAGAATTACTTCAGTGAAACTATTACCAACTGTACTATAATTAAAACTAATGTAAACATAAAATTAATTTTTTCTAAATGAAGAATAATTTTGCAATGAAAAATTTCTATTTCCCTCTTAAATTTAGTGGGTTGTTTAAGGGAAACTAAGTTTAATAAACAAAATGTTATAAACTAATTTTAATAAAGTCATGTTTCTGTTTTGATACACCATTTTTGGAATCAATAGCATTCCATCACATATGCAGGAAATAAAACACAAAGCATTTAAATAGTACAATCAGAGAGATCCTTGAAATTTTTTAATCTTAGAGACTAAGCACATGGATTGTAAATGTTTAGAAAATGGCTGGTATGCTAATACCTCCATGTTGCTCCTTCTGACTCACAGATATATCTCTAAAATTTAAAGTGGTTTAAATGAACTTTGGGAAAATGCCTACAAATCATATTTTCCCAAATATATTATGAGAGAAAATGAGAGTTTCTGTTTAATTTACTAATATCCCCTAAATTGTTAGTATGAATATATGTTTTTGTAAAAGTGCTACTAGTGTTTATGGTTCAACTTTAAATTACAAACTACTACAAAAGAAAAAAATACTAAAACGATCTATATATTAAAAATGGGAATTATGTTAAAGTTTTTGATAAGCAAATTCAGATTCTATAAACGTAATCACCTAAAATTGTATTTACTTAACTGTTTAGATGGTTCTGGGCCACATTTGGTAATTCACAAAGGCATCTTGGCTTATTGCCTGGTTTCACTTTTGGTAGTTCTCAAGGGTCCATGAAGTTATCAAACCTGGGTATCCTACATGTAAAGGATTTTCTTTGCCTTTTGATTATATCTCTGACCATATATTTTTTTAAAATAATGTGAGATTTTAACTAAAAACCAAAGGTAGCATTTTATAAAAAATTTAAATTTATTTTCCCTTTTTTTTTTGTTTGTTTGTTTGTTTTTGGGTCACACCCGGCAGTGCTCAGGGGTTACTCCTGGCTCCATGCTCAGAAATTGCTCCTGGCAGGCACAGGGGACCATATGGGGCACCGGGATTTGAACCGATGACCTTTTGCATGAAAGGCAAACGCCTTACCTCCATGCTATCTCCCGGGCCCCTATTTTCCTTTTTAATTGCTGTTATTGGATATTGCACTTCAATTACAAAAATAAGTTTCACCTTATTATGTTTTATGTGTTGTAATACAAATAAGACTTTCAATTCAGGCAGAATTTAACTAATTTATTCAAAACATACTTCCATGCATTTAAATTCTTACAAAGGGTAAGTTTTAAAATGATTTGGTATGCAGATTTTATATGCATTTAATTTTTGTGTTTTTTTTCACATATCTACACTACATACAAAAGCAAAATTCTTTGGCAACAACTGATATGTTCTAGATTTGAATGAAATCATGTGTGAATAATATTTTGTTTTTGTTTTTCCAATTAACCTTATATCAAGAGATCTGGTTACAAACTTCAATACTTGAATAAAGTCTGCAAATGCAGTGGAAGAAAGTAATATGACAGCAGCATATAAATATAGCTTATATTATTAGAAACAAATTGGGCTGATTTGTATGTCAAGGCTACTGAGTAAAGCAGCCCAATATTAACTAATACATTTGGAAGCAGGACAATCATGCCTGTGTTCCTTTATAGAATTAATCATTGTTCTACATTGAATCTTTGCAATACTATGTGAAGGATGCTGACAAAATCAATAATTCCCTCTTGAAAAAAAGTTCAAAGATTTATTGTGAATAGCATTATCCTATTTCCTCAAAAATCCCTCTCCTGAGTAGAGTTATATGGCTTCAGACAAGGATTCCAACTGAGTCCTGGCATAAAAAAACGATTACAAGGATTCAGTGGATCAGCAGGAAGCCCAAAAAGGCAGCATCCTTTTGTGCAACTAGCTTGATTAAACCTAATGATCTAAGATAAAATTAAGATAACTAACTTGTTACCAATATAACCCCTAAGATGTTGCTTTCCTATTTGTTTAAAATGCACAGATATCTGCTACTAATATGAAAAGATTGTGGTGTCAATGTTTTTAAGAATATTAAAAAATATTTTCGATTGCCCCTAAAATCAGTCACCTGAAAAAAATATACTGATTTTCATTTTTGGTGATAAAAAAATGAAACTCTCTGTGACCCCATTCCCAAATCTTTTCATTTTGCTAACAGATAAGGGAGGTGTTCTTTTGAACTATTTCTTCTGTTTTGGGGTTATTCAATAAGAAAATAACCCTCTCAGTTTAAATTTTTAACTAATTATTGTTATTTATATGGCATTTAATCATATTTGCACATAGTTTAAACAGTAGTTCATTTGAAATAAATAGGTGACTATTTCCAGCAACAATAATTTATTTCCTATTTAACATTTGCCCATTAAGTTTTTCCATTTATATTCATATCCAAATAATTATAATTTTAGGTCTTAATGGCTTTGTTCTCTTCCATTATATATTATGATATATATGAAAATAAACTGGCACAGTTATAATAGTTGATTTTAAGCCAAAATTTGTTGGCAGCGTCTACAACTGTACTGATAACCCCATTAGCTAAGTCATTGCTTTGAATCATTATGAAGATATTACCATGAAAATACAGCCAAAACTTGAAATAGGAAAAGAGCCTAACTGTCCATGTTAATAAGGAAGCCAAATTCTTATCTCTGGAAGTGACCCAATTATATTTCACTATAAATAATATCTTTTAGAGAAACACCTGGTAGGAATATAGATCTACACAGATTTTTTTAAAAGAAAGTATGCTTCATTATTTCAAAAGAACTCTAAGTTTTCTCACTTGGTTGTCGACCAAATGGTGTTCAATGGAGATCTAGTACAACTAATAAATAAATTAAATTTTCAAAGCTAAACTTCAAGAATGCCCAAAAGTGCTCATTCTATCTTAATCTAATCCACAGGAATAGCAAACATGGTCATGCATTTCAAGCTAATACATCACCAAAATAGCATGTCTACAAATTCCAAGTATAGATAGACAGATAGATAGATAGATAGATAGATAGATAGATAGATAGATAGATAGATAGATGATAGATAGATAGAGATAGATAGATAGATAGATAGATAGATAGATAGATAGATAGATAGATAGATAGATAGATAGATAAAGAGATTGATTGATTGATATCTTTGTGAAATAATAATAGCAGGCACTCTAGATTTTTCAAAGTAGTCTATTTTTTTTACAGAGATTACACTTAAAATAATAGATTAAATCACTGAAAAAAATGAATACTATATTGGACACAGTCCTGGAAAGGTTTCAACTTTCAGTTAATCGTTAAAATGATAAATGAATAATAACAAAAAATCCTGTGTTGTCTGAGTAGAACTCAACGAAATAGTAAGATCTTATTATTTAAAAAAGAACCATGACATATTACTGTTTATTTTCCTTCAATACTTTTAGCATAAAGATGCTGGGATGAAGGACTAATAGAATCTCTATTTTTTTTTTTTTTTTTTTTGGTTTTTGGGTCACACCGGCAGTGCTCAGGGGTTACTCCTGGCTCCATGCTCAGAAATTGCTCCTGGCAGGCACGGGGGACCATATGGGGCACCGGGATTTGAACTGATGACCTTTTGCATGAAAGGCAAACGCCTTACCTCCATGCTATCTCCCGGGCCTAGCATCTCTATTTTTAAATGAGTGTAAAATAATTGGTAAGCAAAAAAATTTGTAAATAATATGATTACATAATAAGTATATACTTATACACTTATTATATACATAATAAGTATATACTTATACACATTCTAAAAAATGGGACTATAGATAATGGAAAGAGTTATTGTGAAGTAAGTATAATTAATTATGATTAGTTCTGTAGTCAAATTCCAATTTTATACTTTGTCTTGCATTTTGCTCCTTTCTGGTATTTTACCAGGGACTCTGCTGGAGAATTGCTCTACCAAAGATATCAATTTTATTTTATCTTTATATTCTTATTTATTTGGATATTAATATAAGGATAGTTTAATTTCTATACTATATTTATTGATTTAATAATTTTAATAAAATTTACATTTTCAGGTTTATGTTGACTTGCCAATGGAAACAAAGTTTTCTGTGCTTATCAAATGATCACTATCTATATTGAGAAGAAAAATATATGTGGGAAATAAACAAAAGGGTTCAGTAAACAAAAAAAAACACAGTTTGAAATAAGAATCAATAACAGTTAATTTGAAAACTTAGTAAGGGGCTGGTGAGGTGGCACTAGAGGTAAGGTGTCTGTCTTGCAAGCGCTAGCCAAGGAAGGACCACAGTTTGATCCCTCAGCGTCCCATATGGTCCCCTCCAAGCCAGAGGCAATTTCTGAGTGCTTAACCAGGAGTAACCCCTGAACGTCAAATGGGTGTGGCCCAAAAAACCAAAAAAAAAAAAAAAAAAAAAAAAAACTTAGTCAGTACTAATGCATTGTTTCCAGATTAATAAAAAAAAAAAAAAAGGGACCAAAGCAAGAGCTCAGTGGTAAGTCATTTGCCTTACACATGGCTGCCCAAGAAGAAGGACCTTAGTTTGATCCCTGACTTCCCATATGGTTCCCCCTGAGCCAGGATTGATTTCTGAGAGCATATCCAGGAGTAACCCTAAGCATTACTGGGTGTGACCCAAAACTTAAAAAAAAAAGAAGATAGCAAATTATTAATCCATGTTTATAATGCATATATACCATAAATTTTATTTTTTATTGATAATACTAACAGCAAATGAATATCTTTCATTTTGATTAAAGACACATTTATTTAAAAAATGTTCAAACATAACATTGGTTCTTTTATGATATAGATTAAAGAATGTTAGTATATAATCTTATATAAGTATATATAAGATATTATTGAGCATATATTTTCAATATATGAATGTATATGTATGTAAGTATATGTATATGCATATATATGCATGTATGTATATATAAGTAAATGTATGTATATAATTATACAAGTTCTTTACATATACTATACATATATAGAGAGAACTTGTATAATTATATACATACATATACTTATAAGTATATAGTACAAATATAAAAATTTTAATATATGGCATTAGTAATTGTAGCAGAAAATAAAATGAGAGATTAAGGGGTCAGAGCTTTAGTGCAGTGGTAGGGAATTTACATTGCATGTGGCTGACCCAGGAAAGACCTCGATTCAATCCCCACAGTCCCATATGGTCTCCCAAGCCAGGAGCAATTTCTGAACGCATAGTCAGGAGTAACCCCTGAGCATTACCGGATGTGGCCCAATACAATCAATCAATCAAACAAACAAACAAACAAAAGACATATCCAGAGGAAAAACTCAAAAAACTGTACATACTATTTATGCTAGAGTTCTGGGTTTGATCCCTAGATACATATAATAGCAATAAAAGTAGAGATCTATTTTTGTACCTAACTTTTGTGAAAAGATTTCCTTTATCACAATGATATCCATTAGAAGTAGGTTTATTACACAGCACTTTTATTATATTGACATTCCAGTGTATAAGTATAGTGTTGCAATATGTGTTCCTGAAACTTTATTACTAATAATATTATAAAGCATGGTGCCTACATAATTTTTAAGAGTTTGTGTTATATGCAGTGAATTACTCCTCAGTGAAAATTTTTCCTTTATTATAACATTGAAGAAACTTAAGGGTGTCATACTTGACTAAAATAATCATAGAAAAAATAAAACATTTCATACATGAATTATATATATTCACACATATATAAGCAAATGAATAGATAGTGTTTTATAAAAATAATCCTTATCCTCTATGTCATTAGAGATGCTACCAAAAACAGTAGATTTAAAGTTCCTATTGATTGTCATGAAGAATATTTGTTATTTTGTAGTGGTGGAGAATTAAATTTTATCAATAAATATATAAAGATTTACTCTTGAAAAAGCAATATAATATCAATAAAAACAAGGATTAAAAATGACATATCACCCTCACTTCGGCAGCACATATACTAAAATTGGAACCATTCAGAGAAGATTAGCACGGCCCCTGAGCAAGGGTGACACACAAATTCGTGAAGTTGTCCATATTAAAAAAAATGTCATATCAGCATTCAGGAACCAGGTATTGCTCAAGAGAGATAGCATATATCTGGCGTATGCAAAGTCCTGTCAGTTTCTACTACTCTGTGTAACCTCAATGTAGCTGGATTTAGTTGCATGCAGTTTTGACTACTACCTACCTGTCTAAATGGATTTGGTAACAGAAGCAAGTCTATACCACCGAGCCTAACCACTGCTCAGCCAAGCGCTACTAAGCTGAGCATTGTCAAGAGTGATTCAGGGTTCCTGAGTAGTACTGGATGTGATTCTGATTTTTAAAAAATGGAAATTAAACTTAAAGAACAATGTCCTTGATGAGCATAGGTGAATAAATTATCAACATGGCAGGCTTTTTCTCAAGTTTTGAGCTGGGATACTCCATTTTGTGAGAATTACATGTTATGAACCACATGCTTGGTCTTCACAAGCTTATTTCCATAGGCACCACACCAAGCTACCTGGCCATAACAGGTAGCCTATTAGGGAAGAACAAGAAACCAGTAGGAAAGCAGTCCTAGAAAATAGACAATCATTTCTAAATAACATCAGAAAGCTGGAATATCCCTCTATCTTTTCCCTATGTAATCTTCCTCATGATCTTAGGCAGGGCTCATCTCCTTTGGGGTAATGACACTGGCTGTCCAGTGTGGGGGTCTTGTTGGCAGATGAATTAAAGTATTAAACTTTATTTCAGTTTTATTGTCTTTTCTTTCTACTCTGGACCCAAGCAAATGTGAAAATTTTGGTGTTGAGAACCTACAAATATGCTGACAATATCTGCTGAAAGGGATAATTTTAAATAACTCACTCATTAAATGTCATTTTTTGAAGACATATATAATTAACTTACTTTTGCTGTGAAGGCTGATGGGGTTTAAGGAGTACATTTCTCGTATATTAATAGTACCATACTCTACCATACTTTTCAAGAGAAAAGAATAAATTAATTCTTAATTACCATAAATATACTAAATGTGGTAAAGAAAGTTTCAATTATTTATTTTATCTATTGATATACAAAAATTATTCAAATATAAAGTGAGATAAAACAATTATTTTACTTTGCTTAGTATTTTTTGAGTATTCATTAACTCATTTCAATTAAAACTTAAACAACATGATTAGAATAGGAATTTAAAAAGAGAGAGATAAAGAAAAGTGCTCCATTTTTGAAATATTCACTTAACAATTCTGTCCAGTCATGGGTATAGATCCCATATTACCAGAGAAATATGTGGAAGGTTTAGGATTGATTCAGTAAAAACCAAAGATTATAGCAATATTACTCCTCTTTTTTTTTTTTTAACTTTTTTTGTTTGCTTTTTTGGGTTATACTTGGTGATGCTCAGGGGTTACTCCTGTCTATGAACTCAGAAATAGCTCCTGACTTCCAGGACCATATGAGACACCAGAAATCAAACCAAGGTCTGTCCTGGGTCAGCCAAGAACAAGGCAAACACCCTACCACTGTGTTATTACTCCTGCCCCAATATTATTACTCTTGAAATTGTTTTATCTTTAAACTATTAGCCTCAAGGGATCTGAGGGTAGTCAAGTGGTAAGGCATCTGCCTTGCCAGCACTAGCCTAGGATTGACCACGGTTAGGTCCCTCAATGTCCCATATGGTCCCCCAAGCCAGGAGTGATTTCTGAGCATCACTGGGTGTGATCTCCCCAAAATAAAAATAAATTATAAGTCTCAATCCAATTTTTTGTTTGTTTGTTTGTTTGATATTTAGTCCACACCAGGTGATAGTCAGGGGTTACTCTTGGCTATGTGCTCAAAAATCACTCCTGGTTGAGGGATCATATGAGAAGTTGGAGATGAATAGAGGTTCATTCTAGGATTATGCGGGCAAGAGAGACACCTTACCACTTAAGCCAATTCTCCAGCCCCCCTTTTTTGCTTTCTTAACTCTAGAGAGATCATCTAAGATTTGAAAAGAAAGAAAGGGAATTACATGGTGTTTTGGTCATTCAATAAGAAGAGATAAATAGACCTTCCAATAATTAATCATATATTGAATCATAAGTGATAAATATGATAATTATTCACATCTTCTACTTTCTGCATTTCCATAGATTACAGAGTTGGATAATATATCTCTTCATATATTAAACTTCACTTATAATGAAAGGAAGATGGGGAAGGGTGCCCAAATAACCTAGTAATTCAGTTGCTTTTAAACTTCACCCACTAAATAGATAGCTAGGCAAAAAGTAGTATAAGTGGTTGGAATAGGAGGTAATAAGATATAAAAGGCATGAGTTAAGGAATTTCCTCTTTGACCGAAATCTGATAACCTGACCTATGGTAGCTTCTTTTTGAATTCACCTGGGAAAATGGCAGAAAAGTAGTAAATTTTATCTCTAAGTATCTGACTAGAAAAGTAATAGGAAATAAAAGGACAAGGAGCCACTGGGCTAAAAGCACTAAGAGGCAGGGCACAAACACCATGGATGAAAGAGAAACAAGCACCAGAAAGTCTTATCTGGGCTCCATACTTTCTGGAAGGGAATCTAATTTTACACTGGAGATAAGTTATGAGAAAACACAAGATTTGGTCATCATAAACTGGGGTGGAGACCATTAAAAGGAACAGAACAACTGATGTCATACAGAGATTAAAAGAGAGAACTCACCTAAGTAAATATTATCTTCATAAGCATATACATTGAAAAATAAGTAAATATTATCTTCATAAACATATACATTTTTCAATGTATATGCTTATGAAGATAATATTTACTTAGGTGATGCAAATCTCTCGCTTATTAAGGAGTCACATAGTGTTAAGATCTAAGATTTAGAATTAACTGTATCCTAAATGTTGAGGTTAGACTGTGGTGTGCCTTTAGAGAGAACATTGCATTGGCTTCTGTACTCTGTTTGCTTGACAAAGTTAACTACTGTTAACGATTGTAAATCTAATTTTGCTATAGTTTTTCTGCAGCCATGACAGTTCTGAAGTATAAAAGACGAGACCTAAAAGAACAGGCAGTTCCTGGAACCAATCTCTATGGGTATATCCAAGGAATTGGGCTCCTGATCATGTATGGGAGACTAAACAGCAACTGACAGAGCGTCAGATGACAATGCACCATGGGTCTGCAGCAATGAACAGATAGCCAGAGGACCCCACCACGCTGAAATAAACTCCCTTGCATTTGCATTGCTTTCTGTCTCTCTGGTGTTCTTTTGGATGGTGGATCCTGAGTTTCAGACTTAACAATACTCAGTTAAAAGTTTCATAAAAGTGTTTTCTGCATTATCTAATAATAGTTATTCACTAACCTTCACAATAATCCTCAAGCATTTGTAGCACTTCTAATTTCTGAATGACAACTTTCAAAAGTGTGCACCTTTTTCAGAATGCAAATGTTAATCCAAATTTGGACGAATCAAATCAAATTCATCTAAGAAAATTTTTCCCAATTATGATTATTTGTATTTAAACTGCTCTAAATTTGCTGCCATGGTTATTTCATTCTATCTATAACTTGTGACTAGATAATTAGAGTCTACTTCTAATGGGTGTTTTTTATTTCCTTCTTTTAACTCAAAGAACCCCATCTGTCATGGCTAGGCTGGAATTTCCACTTAACAGGTGACTTTTAAACAGTAGATATAGAGAGTCTTATTGTTCCCTTGATTTGCTGACCCCTTTTCTTTTTCTTCCTATTGACTTCTTCACATTTTAACATTTAATATGGAGATTCATGTTTCCTAGGACAGGTTTTCTAAGAAAAAATAATTAAAAAGAGGGTAAGGCAGAAACTGCAAAACTACTTAAGTCCTGGCAATTCATTTATTTCTGCTAAAGTAAAGCAAATTATCAAGGTCAGCCTATATTTAAAAATGCTGAAAGAACTAACAAAGTGTTTGAAATAATAGCAAATAAAATTGTTAATTACCCTTATCATAATCAAAAACTAATTACTAAGCACTAACCATTAACCTGATCATTCAAAACAGGTCAATCCACTCATATATATGAGTCAATGAATTTATAAAACCAAGAGGCATCAGAAACAATTCCCAATACAATTTTGAAGATTCATATTATAAAAAACGTCTCCATTAGGAACAACTTGACTTAGGAAATTTTAAACCTCCTTTACTCTTTGAAGTCAAAAGAGAACTCCACTGGAAACAGATCCAATAGCTTTAAAACTAGAACTAGTACACAGTTCTGTCAGCACTCTGTGAGAGGACTAAAGGTCAATTCACTTAAGAAATCTGAATCTCAAGTGTATTAGGTTAAGAATAAAGTTCAGAAGCAACTTATCTTACAAATGCAAAGAATTAATGACCACCTATTTCTTATTTGCTAAGTCTGATCTTCTCCAGGGATGAGAAAAAGATCCTGAGCAAAGACTAATGGGTCTGTGCCCTTAAGGCAAGGTTGGCCTTTGAGTGGTTTTGAGTTTCACATAGGAAGCTTCCCTTGAACACTTTAAAGATGACTCCAGTCACTGAATCTGAGCATTTTCTCTAAAGTGTTAAAACACTTCACTTAACACTACAAAATTTCATGTCAAGGGAAATACTACAGATATTGAGAATTTCCCTGGTATAGTAACAAAACAAACAAAGAAAACCAAAAAGACACACCTTCTTATTTTTATCCTAATGTGAGATGCTTAAATGGTAAGTTTTTTTTTTTAAGGTATGGCTCAGAAATATTTATCAAGAGCCCTATAAATTTGAATAGCTTTGCAAATGTTTGCATGGCATTTATAGAGCTAGAAATCAGTTAAGAAAAATTTCCTAAAGTGTACAAAACTGCATGATTTTACAAATGGAAACATTTGTATACTATTACGCTATTACAAAGAAAAAAAGCATGATATTGAGAGAGGAAACCTCAGGTTCCCCTTACCAGCAGCTATGAGCAGTCTGATTTTTTTGACTGACCCCCCCCCATTCTAATTTTAAACATTTCTGTAATTCACCTGGGACCTTAAAATTCTGCCCTGAACATTTTAAGCTAACCTGGAGACTAAGATAATAGTAATGCCTAAGGCAAATGGTCAAACACAATGACTTAGACCAGCTGGTTCACTCTGTAGGATCCTTGCATTCTTTGTAATATTCTTATCAATTGATAAGAAATGTAAAGAGTTGTTTAAGGCCTACACAAAGATCTTATTTTTCTATTTAAAAAAAAAAAAGAAGACTAGGAAATGGAACCATTGTTAGTTTATTCTTATGCTAAATTCCTACCCCCAGGGAGACTTCCTTCCTTTTCCTTTCTCCCCTATCTTCCAATAAAAGTTTGTATCTGAGTCCAAGCATCTATATTACTTAGTATTTTCATTTTCATTTCTGAAAATACCGAAGAATCTGGTTTTTGGAGGAACAGAGACATGCATTCACTGCTCCTGCATTATATTATATTATATTATATTATATTATATTATATTATATTATATTACATTACATTATATTATATTATATTATATTATATTATGTTATGTTATGTTATGTTATGTTATGTTATGTTATGTTATGTTATGTTATGTTATGTTATGTTATATTATATTATATTATATTATATTATATTATATTATATTGTATTGTATTGTATTGTATTGTGTTATGTTATGTTATGTTATGTTATGTTATGTTATATTATATTATATTATATTATATTATATTATATTATATTATATTATATTATATTATATTATATTATATTATATTATATTACATATTATAAATACAAAAGATTGCAAATAGAAATTGCCAAAGTAATATGCTATTTTACAGCTGATGTTGTTGTCCACTATTATATGCGATAAGAGTTGCTGCTTAATTTTTCCATATTTACTATCCTAGCCTACATTATCATCAACATTAACATGCTGTTATGCCCAAGTTCATCATAACTGAATGAGATAGCTGAGATAATGAAGAGGACTAGGACATAAGTTTATGTCATCATTTAGTTAATTTCATAGCAATGGGTCAGTGTGGATCTTTAACTCATTCAACCCTCGATTCAGAACAGCCTTATACACTCAAAGGCAAGAGAGGGTAATAGAAAATTAACTAAGAGCTACACTCTCATGGTTTTAACAAAATATGTTGCCACACATCCTGGTGAAATACAAGAAAACAGTATTTATATAGCTTAGGGTTATTATATTATTTTGTATTATATTCTTATATTCTGTTCTTTCTGTTCTTTTCTATTCTATTATGTTATATTATATCTTATTACTTATCACAGAACTATCTGGTAAGCACAAGTATTCCATACATTAAGAGAAAAATATTTAGGATGTACATCACCTTGTTTTCTTTTTTTTATTTAAATAGGTATATGGTTAGCTTAGATAGATATCATGATAAGAATAAATAAGCAAAGTCTATGAAGAGATAAAGGCTTTTCCTGTGACAATGCCTAGATTAACTTCCATGTTTGCTAAATTCTAGGCTGAGATGCTTTGGTAGACTTATATAACCTTCTTCGAAAAGTCATTCTCTATTTCTTCCCCTCTGGATAGGCTTGTGTTCTCTTCTGAATATCTATCTTTTTCTTCCTTCACATTTCCCTAATTGCTTCTATGAAAACTATTGTTTCACTGTTTTAACTTCTGAAATTCTTTTCTTCACGGAAAGACAATGGATCTGAATCAGTTGCACCAAGGTTAGGACTAATTTGATTTTTGCAAAGAACAATTCTTCACTCCAGCATGAAACCATGCTTCAATTTGTGGAGCCTTCTTCCCATGAAATGCAGAACAAATGGGCATAAGATGTAAGTTGAAAGCTTCTTCATTGTACTGGGCAGAATGCAGTGTCTGTACAGCATAGGTGATCAATGTATACTTTTACCAGTTCTGACCTGTTCCAGGCATATTCCTAAATGGTCTGGGAGGTAGAGCAGAGAGGAGAAAGCATTATTTCTGAAGATTCCCCACTTAAATATGTCACTTGTAACACAATGATGTTTTGCTATAGTTAATTTTTTCTAGATGCTTTTTTTTTAATGGGGGTGCAAACACAAACACAATTTTTCTTAGAATTATTACTGAATGTGTATTCGGGGATCACTCCTGGAAGGGTTTTGGGAACCATATGGAGTTTTGATGATTGAACCTGAGTTTAGAAGACCTCGTTCAAGCAAGTGCCCTACTTCCTATACTAACTCTTTGCTCCCGAGATGGTGCTTCTTAACCCTTGCACATATTCTTCTGCACCATAAATACTTGTGATATTTGTTTTGATATTGGAAGAAGCAATATTAAATATATAGTTTGCATTTACTCCACCATAGAAGATAAAATCTAAGCTAATAGGTGCGGGGGTAACATCATAAAGTCAAGTATAGATTCTGAATGAAGCTAAAAAAGAGTACAGTTAAGTCAGTGCTCCCCACAGAACAAGTAAGTTAAGGATATTTTAACACATATCAGGGAAAATCACTTGACATTTAGTTTTGCTGTCAGAAATATTTACTTCAAGTTCTTGGAAATAATGGGGAACATTAGTTATATTAAATAGGTCAAAGGAAAATTATACCTCAGAGAAACAGCTACTTTTTGCTTAATTTGCACTCAGATATTGTTTAGTCCTGTTTACTCCTTGATTGGTTATCGATGGATCCTCAAAGAGCTCCTAGAATGAGAAATTAATTTCCATTAACCTATCCCCTTGGGGGAGAAGAAATTTTGGTAATAGTTATCCACAGCAAATAATCAACACAGACAGGAGAGTAAAAGGGAAGAAGGTCAGATGCAGAGTTCTTGTTCAGCCTACCACCAGCTCCAAGAAAAACTAGAGCCAGCTAGTCACCTGCCCCAAAACACCTGGAGCACCTCGTTCCCAAACTATTTATTAGGCTCTCAACAGTGTCCCCACCTAGAAGACCGTAGGTGGGACAACAGGCAGAGATAGTAATCTTATGGAAATGCTTTCATATATAAAAAGATATGAGGCTAAAAAGAATATTTAAAAGCTAATATTATAAGGTAAATTTTAATATTTTCCCCTATAGCATTTTCAATCATCTCTCAGTTTAAAGCTACAAAGAACACTTAAAACTCAATTCAATATGAAATATGACTACACGAATAAAAAATATGTGAAGTCAAATATTTTCTTCATCATTTACTTAACAAGAAAACAAAAACAATTGTTTAAATGAATTGGTGTTGGGGCAAGAGTGATAGTACAGAGGGTAGTGTATTTATCTTATTTGTAGCCAACCCAGGTTCAATCCCTCACACATCTTTTTTTTTTTTTTTTTTGGTTTTTGGGCCACACCCGGTGACGCTCAGGGGTTACTCCTGGCTATTCACTCAGAAGTCGCTCCTGGCAGGCACGGGGGACCATATGGGGAACTGGGGGATAGAACCGCCGTCCATCCTAGGTTAGCGCAGGCACCTTATCGCCAGCGCCACCACCCGGCCCCCTCCCTCACACATCTTATGGTAACTTCTGTCCCCAAAATGTAATTCCTGAAGTAAGAGCCAGATGTAAACTCTGAACACCATGGAGTGCTGCTCCCCCAATAAATGAAATAAAAATAAAATGACGTGTATTTGTAAGTGTTTAAATTACCTTTATGTATAGTTTCTTATTTCTCACCACTGCATCAGGGTTCGAAGTTTACTTAATGAAAAACGGTCTATAAATATTTTCAATTTAAAATAAAAAAAATACCAAAGTTGGAGGCCAGAGTAATGTCACAGCAATAGGGTGTTTGCCTTGCACGCAGCTGACCCAGGACATATCAACTGCGGTATTATCCCCCAGCATCCCATATGGTTCCTCAAGCCAGGAGTGATTTCTGAACGCATAGCCAGAAGAAAACGTGAGCATCACCGGGTGTGGCCCAAAATAAAAAAACATACAAAATTTACCAATACTGATAGGGAACTTTAGTCAATTCACATCTAATATTAGGCATCAATGAAAGCTTGACTAAAATAAAGAAATTTTTGTTTAAGAAGGATAATGCAATGCAACAGAAGCAACCATAAATTACAAAGAGGTCATTGCCCTATCTCTAAAGTCTTTGTTGTAATATAATATTTGCATATAGATATCACCACTAAGGCCAGAGCAATAGTAGAGCAGTTAGATCACTTATGTTACACAGAGCTTACTCTGGTTTGCATCTTTGCATCCCATGTGGTCCCTTGACCACCACAGAGAGTAATTTCTGACTGCAGAACCAGGAACCTCTGAGCATAACTAGGTATGACCCTAAAACCAAAAAGACAGAAGAGGAGGAGGAGGAGGAGGAAGAAGAAGAAGAAGAAGAAGAAGAAGAAGAAGAAGAAGAAGAAGAAGAAGAAGAAGAAGAAGGAGAAGGAGAAGAAGAAGGAGAAGGAGAAGAGAAGGAAGAAGAAGAATTAGAAATTAGCTCTGATATTTCCTATTTAGATATTATTATTTATAAATACAAGTTAACTTTTTGACTTTCATGCTTTCATGTAACAGCTTGTGTGAGTAGAATATATCACTGTAATTTATTTAGATAAAATTCACTTACTTCATATAATGCAACTCTAAATTTTGTCCTTTTTAGTTTGTTATTTTCTCTCTTTTACTTTTTTGAGTTTTGTAAAGTTGTATGACTAGTACTGATATATTTCTTACAATAGGTAGTTGTAACTTAGAATTTTGAGTCAGAGACCGTACCGGAGTAAAGTACTTGTTTTGCATGAGATTAACATTGGTTTGATTCCTATCATGGCATATTGTCCTTTGAGCACTTTCAAGAGTAATCCATGAGCATAGAATCATTAATATTAAGCACCATTAGGTGTGTCCCCAATAGAAAACAAACAAAAGAAGAATAACACATTTTAATTTTATGATTTCTCTTATGAAAGCAAATATTGTCTCATGTAACTATATCAGAAAATAAAAAGTAATTTTCGATGAAAATGACATATAATATTTATATCTGAAGGAAAAATATTATTTCTACTCTACCCTTTCATATTTCAATTTTGATATCACTGCGTAACAAATGATATGCTATATATTGCCTGTGACATCAGTGAATATTCCCTGGTTGATAAAAATTCAATATATATGGCAATTAATTATATTTTGGAGGATCTATATTAAATGTGTAAGAAGAGGCCAGGAAAAGAATCTCCATATATTTGCTGTTTTCTAAATATATATAACCTGAATAATCAATACACTATTGCATATTGGAGATGGTACATATGCATATCCTTTTGTTCTAACTTGGGACTTGATAATGAAAAATGAAAAAAAAATCGATTAGATGGGCAATCATTAAAGAAAAATAATACTTTGAGAAAATGAATATTCATGTGACCTTCCCAAATTGTTCTCAAAGGCGTCAAGGGGAGGACACTTTGAGCGATTCCCATTGAGCTGAATGGCTTGATTCAAAGGCCTAAGGATGTGGTGTTTATTCTGACCTGTGGTAAATGGAATCATCAGTCACCTCCACTACTCAGGGTGAACAGGGGAAAGAAACAACATTTTAAACATTTTGGACCATATACAATGGTGATGAAAGTTTACTATTAGTGCTATTGTTTTATATTTTATTGTATTCATAAGAAATAAAGATTCATTCGATTAATCATAAATGTATATTAATATATAGTGATAATAGCTTTAGATATTAATTGATATTAACATTTTTCATAAGATATAATTTATGATCTCTCTATATTAAAGTTTTCATATCACTTGTCTGCAATGATATCTTGAAATATACAACTTTTGTGGCCATAAAGATAGTTGAGTTGAACTTTTCATGCATGGAGATGAACCGTTTGATCCCAGCACCACAAATGGTAGTGCCTCATCATGAGTGATATCTGAGCACAGAGTCAGGGGAAAGCCTTGAATACAGCTATGTTTAGCTCTAAAATAAGTCACAAATAAAAAATACAAACATATTCATATCTTTTATAGATCTGTGTGCGAGTCTCAAACAGAAACTGAGATTTGAAGAAAATTTGATGATTTTGATATCTTCCTGAATGTATATATTCATTGATACTTTAAATGTTAAAGAGGCAAGAGATCTCAACATCATCAGAAGGTACTTTTAAATTTCATATTGTAGGGCCAGATGGAGCAACAGGTAGCCCACTTGCCTTGAACGCAATCTGCCAAGGATCTATCTCCAACATTCCTTAAAGTTCCCTGAGACTACTAAGAGAGATTCCTCAGGGCAAAGAATAAACCATGAGTATCACAGGATTTGGCTTCCCCAAATTTCATATATCTTCAGAAGAGTATAAGCAAAAAATAATGTATGTAGCCTTTTCTTACTTTAAAAATGTTCATTTATTCAGATTTGAATCAATTGTTTTAATGTCAATATGATTATTCAAATTATTTAAAATGTGAAAATTACAATTTGATTTAATGGATTTTAATGGTAGTGTATGAAATTTGTTCATGATGTTAATATTTGGGGGGGGTTGGTTTTTAGGTCACACCCTGCAATGCTCAGGGTTTACTTCTGGCTTTGTACTCAGAAATCGCTCAGGGGATGATATGGGATGTGAGAGATTGAATCCGAGTCCTTCCAGGGTCAGTGGTGTGCAGAACAAACACCCTACCACTGTGCTATTGCTCCAGTTCTAAGATTAAATGTTTTAAAGATTCATTAGCACACATATATTTGTATGCATGTATTTAAAAAATAAAATATCTCAATGAACATTTGGAAAAATGAAATCTCAAGTTTTAAAATTGAAATTGAAAAAAGATATTTGTTTTGTTTTGTTTTTTTTGGGTCACACCCGGTGGGGCTCAGGAGTTACTCCTGGCTCTAGGTTCAGAAATCACTCCTGGCAGGCTCAGGGGACCATATGGGACACCGGGATTCAAACCACTGCCTTCTGCATGCAAGCCAAACTATTTACCTCCATGCTATCTCTCCAGCCCTGAAATTGAAAATTTTCAATTAGACATAGGAATGTTAATGTTATTTTTGTATAGTAGTTCTAATGCATTATTTGTTCATTTTAATTCTATAATATAGAACTCTTTTATCAGTACAGGTATCAGTACAAATACACGCATACACAAATGAATTTGTTTTCTGTTATTTTATGGCATTTAATATAATTAAGTTTTCTTAATTTGTCCAAATAATAATGTATATATAAATAATAATAAATGAAATTTTACTAATAAAAGTAAGCGTTTGACATACAATAAAAGCAAACACAATTTGGGTCACATAATAATCCTATTGCCTCAAACAAACTTTTTTAGCTTCTTTCTAATGCTAGTGATTATCAATCATTTACAAACTCATCTGAAGATACATGTAAGTTTATCCTAATAAAATTCCTGTACATTTATGTAGAAGTGGAAAGATACTAAGATTCTCATCTGAAGATGAAAATGATAAGGGGAAGGATGATTGAGGATAATTCCAGAGTTACACAATACCTTGGGGAATTGCTCAAATGATCCAGAAGACAGTAGCATTCTTTGATGTATTCAGGGAGCATCTTCACTTTTTTTTCTTTAGTGAAATAGATTTCCTGAGACTTAGAGACAGTTAACAAGCTAAATATTGTGGTTCACCAGGGACCCCGACCAGCGGGTAAAGTTAGGGACCACGTCAGTAATTCACATTTCTCGAAGAGGAATCCAGTCTGAAATAGAAGAGGGGACTGGGAAAATAAAGAGACTCGAGACGAAGGGGTCCGATCAGGAGTCCATTTAATGAAGGGAAAAATAGACCTTTTATAGAAAATGCCAAACAAGGAA
>PVKC010000331.1:0-72534 GCA_004027635.1 Crocidura indochinensis | reverse complement strand
TCCTTTATGGTTTGGGTCACACCCAAATAATCTTATTTTCAGAAAATGACTAGATATAAGTTAGGATTCAAAATCCTATTTTTTTATGAGAAACGTTCCCCAAAGTTACAAGCTTCCTTGGGAAAGCTTGCCAAAAACATTAGGGTTTAAGGTCAAAGTTCTTGTAATATATAAATGTTCAAAAAGATTTGTGATCTTCTCTAATAAGAAATGTTTAACCATTTCTAAGTAAGTTTGACTTTAATTCAAAATAAGTTTCGTGATCCAATGATGAATTAATGATAAATTTATGATTAAATGATAGTTGTCTGATCTCTTATGCATAAAACAATGTGCAGTTATGATTTCAGTCTCCTTTCTTTGCTTTCCATTGCATTTTTTATTGTTTTTATATTCGATTCAATTTAGTGATTTGTTTCCTTATTTTTGATTCATGAAGAGTGGAACCTATCTTGACTTTCAAAAATATGTTTATGAGAAATATTTTCTTATTAGAATAAAATTAATGTTATACTTCTAAGAAACCATGTCACACAGTGTATTAATATCAGTTTATTGATAAGTTCTGTTATAGTGAGATATTATTGCTGGGCACACAGTGCTAACAGGTATTTCTGAATGATTTATGTCATTCAAGAAAAATCTTTGAGATTGTTACAGTGCAATTCGCTTGGTGTATGGGAAAAATCTTCTAATAATGCATCTTGATATTTTATTTTTCTATATTTAAGAATGCATTTACCACTCACTTCAGTGATAGGTTCTTATGACTTGGTTTTTCTTTTTCCTGCTCTAAATGCAAAAGTATCAGTAGCAGTTCTAAAATTACAATGGTTATAAACAACAAACAGCATCATTAGCACATAAAGTCAGATCTGGTTGATTACGAAACTGTTAGATAAGAGTGAAATAGAGTGATGAGTCTCACCTCTACAATCTATAAGAAAGAACTTGACTCCCCCAAGTTAGTTTAAAATAGAGTATGATCCAAAAATACGATTTGTCTAACAAATATAAAATATACGATAAAATATAAAGTTAACCCCATGATAGTTGTCCATTGAATAGTTCTGCAATTTTATAGTCATATAATATGAAGTGATCACATCTACCAATGTGTTTACATATTAAGTATTAAGTATAATATGTAACATTGTATTATGTTTGGAATATATATATAAATGATAATAGGGGGTGCATTTAGAGATGTCAACAAAGATTTAAAAGGTTGTGGTGGGTGCTGGAGCAATAGCACAGCAGTAGGGCATTTGCTTTGCATGCAGACGACCTGGGACTGACCTGAGTTTGATCCCCAGCATCCCATATAGTCCCTGAGCCTGCCAGGAGCAGAGCCAGGAGTAACCCCTGAGCACCACAGGGTGTGACCCCCAAAAATAAAAGATTGTAGATTTCTATTTCCAGAGATTTTTGGGCTTCAAGGTGATACATGATTGAGCTTCAGATATTCCAGGAATTATAAACGGTATTTGCAATCTTTTCCTCTTTATTTTTTTTCTGGGTAAGGAGCATACCCAGCAGTGCTCAGAACTTACTCTTGGTTCTGTTTACTCAGAAATTGCTCTGGGCAGGGCTAAAGGTACCATACCAGGGATCAAATCTGGATTGGCCAGCTTCAAGGCAAATGCCTTACCCACTGTACTATTGCTCTGGTTCCACTCTTCCCCTTCTTGAATGTTCGTTCCATAGTGAGAAAAAATGTTAAGAAAATAATGCGATACATGTAATTTAAAGTAAGTTAATTTAAAATAGGGAAAAACCTAAAAATATTGATCAAAGGAAACTTCCACAGAGAGTCAAAAGATTATTTTTTTTATAAAATTATTATCTCTCGTCTTTTACTCAAAGAAAAGAAAAAAATCTGACTTCTATCAGAAGGTATCCTTCTTAATAGTGTGAAAATAAACATCATTGAACAAAAATCCAGAGTTGTTATTGAGGACATGGCTTGCAAATGTTATAATGTACTTGGTTTTAAGCTTTTATGGCTAGTATTATTTTGAGTTTTGACATGAAATTTTGTTTGTTTGTTTGTTTTTTTTGGGTCACACCAGGCAGTGCTCAGGGGTTACTCCTGGCTCCATGCTCAGAAATTGCTCCTGGCAGGCACTGGGGACCATATGGGGCACCGGGATTCGAACCGATGACCTTTTGCATGAAAGGCAAACGCCTTACCTCCATGCTATCTCCCGGGCCCCGACATGAAATTTTTTAATGGCATATATAGATGAAATCAAGACTGAGTCAATTTTTCACTGAATAAGATGATTTATGGGTGATTTTCCCAGCATCCTAGAACATTGTAAAAGACAATTGTCAGTAGAGTTTGTTATATATAATTTGTTGTAGATTTAAGTGGTATACCAGAGAAGAATTGCTCTGTGTAAACAAATGCAATATGAATTGATTAATAGATCATATGAACTAGTGTTTTTTTTATGCTTTGTATGTTTGTGCCAGCATGCTGGTAAGTTACACAGTAGAAAAGTTACAGATTTATTTATGATTGCTTTTCAGATTTACAATGTTCCAACAATACTAATCTCTTTACTAGTATCTACCTCCCTCCATGAAGTCTCTTAATTTCCATCCTTCCACAGATGCTTGCTTTTTATGCCCCCCAATCAGGTACCACCCAGTGGAGGAAGCAGAATCAGATACCACCCTAGGGTGGAGGCAGAATGCCAGGTCACACCCTAGGTTAGGGCACAATCAAAGTTCAGGGTAAGGTCAGTAACATAATAATGTTTATATACACAACAAAGAAGCATCGAGAGAGAAAAATTGTTCTAACAATAGAGATATAAAAATGTCAATAATGGTCTACAGTGAGAGAACAAGCATGTATGGCACTTGTCTTATACATCATTTACCAGGGTTTAATTCCTGGCACTACATTTAGTCTCCCAAATTCCATCAGGTCTTAATACAGAACCCAAGATAATCCCTAGCCCTTACAAGTATGGCCAAAAATGTTTAATAAAAATGGCAGCTATGAAATAAGGTAATGATTATAGTTTATTAACATGCATATAGACTTGTTTATGAAAAGTTAAATGAAAAATCTTCAAACATACGCTAATAAAGCATTTATTAATGCTTTAAAAATAAAAAAATGATCTTTTTGGGTGGTTGGTGTGATATCTCTATTTTTTTTTCTATTTTTAATTTTTTTTTTTTTTTTGGTTTTTGGGTCACACCCGGCAGTGCTAAGGGGTTACTCCTGGCTCCATGCTCAGAAATTGCTCCTGGCAGGCACGGGGGACCATATGGGGCACCGGGATTCAAACTGATGACCTTTTGCATGAAAGGCTAACGCCCTACCTCCATGCTATCTCCCGGGTCCCTATGATATCTCAATGGACTGAGAATATTCTTTGCATGTGTGAATGTGTGAGACCTGAGTTTAAGCTCTAACACTTCTGGGTTTTTGAGCACTTCCAGGATGGAATTGCCTTTGAACACTGCAGGGAGTGGCACAAACCACCCCCCCCCCGCAAAAAAAATATCTTTTTGTTATGAGATAACTGAAAATGTTTGTGAGACATACACACTACCTATTTCACATTGCTTTCCAAAAGATGAGTTATGAGTTAATATAAAGAAAAAGTTAAATTAAAAGATTGAGGTATAAAAATATTTACATAACATATTCACAATTTTGGTAGATAGTGAGATTATGAGTACTTTAAATATGTAATGCTATTTTTGTTAGTACAGGCAACAAATAATTGAGGGATTTGGTTTAGTGGCAAAATTCTCTCTGTCTTACAAGCTAGAAGCTGAGAGTATATTCTGAGTGTTGCCCAAATGTATATGCATATGACACCTTATCAAGCATCACCAAAAAATGTGCCAGCACCACCTAAGATCAGGAATATATGCTGCATGAAACATTTCGTGAGCCCCACACTGACTCCTGGTGAGCAGAACAATCAGACTGTGCATGAGTATACAACTAAGAGTGTGAACCCTGGTGGATTCATCTGAAACACCCTTGTTAAAGGAGTGTGATCTCCAGCGAGCTCTGAGGCCAAGTATGTGAGTACAGGAAACAGATATGCCATCTCCCACTATCAGAACGAAAGTATGTAAGTATCACAGCCAAGATTATATGTGACCCTGGATCACTGCAAAAGCAGAAGAAAGAGAAGATGGAAAACAAAGTATAATTGGAAGAAATGACAGTTTCTTTGGCCTTAAATACTGAATCCCAAAAATTAGATTGTTGTACATTTTGTTTGTTTGTTTGTTTGGCCAGACCCAGTGACACCCAGGAGTTACTCCTGGTTATGTGCTCAGAAATCTCTCCAGGCTTGGAGGATCATATGAGACACCGGGTGATCTAACCTAGGTCTGTCCTAGGTTAGGGAATACAATGCAAATGCCCTACTGCTTGTGCCACCACTCCAGATCCTAGACTGATGTACTTAACTTTAGATGCCAAAGAACTAATTCTGTAATTTATTCTACTTTCCTATGTATCAAAGGAATTAACAGCATTGTTGACAATACATTTTATTGTTTTTTATTTTATTTAATTTTTGGGGGGTCACACCCGGCAGTACTCAGGGGTTACTCCTGGCTCCATGCTCAGAAATTGCTCCTGGCAGGCACTGGGGACCATATGGGGCACCGGGATTCGAACCGATGACCTTTTGCATGAAAGGCAAACGCCTTACCTCCATGCTATCTCCCGGGCCCCGACAATACATTTTAATACAAAAATAATGATATAGAATTGTGTGGTTCTTAGAAGTTATCTTTCTAATTCTAATTTATGCTTAAACTGAATAAAAATGAAATGTTATGTTTTAAGGAGGAAAAACTATAAAATATTTCAAATATTTTATCAAGGATAAAGTCTTTTAACTTCTTTTAATTTTGTTAGAATAAAGCAGACACCTTGCTTCCTTATAGAAGTCAAAGAGAATATAGCTGAGTGTTTGGAATTTCTTTTTTTTTTTTTTTCTTGGTTCTAACCTATTATCAGGGTTGTTACAAAGGAAAACAAAAGTTCTTGCTATAGGAATAGGAGAAATTTTCCTAAAAGTAAAGTGTATCATTCTGTTTTTGAGTATCCGTCTCCTCTGGCATATGGGTTGATGTCTGTGCAACATGATTTTGATGATCTTGTGATTATCCTTGAACACATAATGCAGTTACCTTATTTTCCGGCGTTTAAGACGACCCCCTAATTTTAGACTTCCTCTCTGACTCTGGCCAATCTGAGACGGCTTTTTATAGTGTAGATTCGGGTACAGAACATTGCACAATTTGCATGCATCAAAAGCCTGAGCTTCGCCGGGTGTGGCCCAAAAACCAAAAACCAAAAAAAAAAAAAAAAAAAAAAAAAAAAAAAAAAAAAAAAAAAAAAAAAAAGCCTGCTTGGTTCGGCCGAGTTAAAGAGGCAGTCCGAGCAGCCTTGCAGTGATTGGTGCAGGATCGAGTTGGAAAAATTGTTTCGTGGCAATATCCAGATGACTTTCGTTTAGTGGCATATTGAAACGTTTTTCGGGATATACTCAGAGTATAAAACGACCTCCGATTTTCGGTTGACTTTTTTTGTTTCTTTGTTTCAAAAGTCATACGCCAGAAAATATGGTACTGGGAAAGAATAGGAAAAGGAAAAGAAAATTGGTTGGCCATCAATTCCCTCTAACACCTATACCCTTCTTTCAATTCATAGAGATGTGTAATCTGACAGCTAGTTAAGAAAATTTTTGTTGTCACTACTTACTTCAGTAAATTAAGTCATTTTAAAATGGTTAGTGTATATACGCATGACTCTGACCAAAAGTACAGAAAAAAGGCTAAAAATTGCTTTTACAGCCCTTGTTTATGTACTCATTACTTATCTCCTGTTCCGTCACAAAATAAAGAACAACTGACTATAATTTCTTATTATCTTTTAGATATTATCTGTCATGTACAAAACCAAAACAAGAACTAAATTATTATGCATAATACAGTTGCAATATGTTTTATGAATACGTTTTGAATCTAAATTGAGTCTTAAGAAAAGTCTAGTTTATATAAAGATTTCCTCCTTTTACAACTCCACAGGAGTACATTTGTTGAGGCATCTTAGATGATTTATTTTTAATACGGACCTTGATGAATATTTGTAGTTTTTAAGATTTTTTTCCTAAGGAAATAAGTGCTATCATGATTGGACATAGAGTCCCGAACACATATCATTTGTTTAGGAATACTAGAATGGGAGGTGCTAGATACACATAAAATGTGTGTATTTGTTTATTTCCACCTTTGGTTTTCTCACTTTGTTCTTACTTCTTTGTTTTCTCCAGTTTTGTGGTTAACGCTATTGACTACAACTGGACTAAAAACCTGATTTCATAATATTTCTCCAGAGAAACTTGTGCACATACAATCTAATGTGAACTAATCTGTTCAGTCATCTTCCAGCAGCAGCAGCTTAACAAAATTGACTTCAAAATAACTGCTAGACTAAATTTGCTGAGGAGCTTTGCCAAAGTTCTTAATTTCAGGGTTGTTCTTTCTCATCATATTGGCTATTAAATAATTCCTATGAATAATAAAAGGACTTATTATTATTATTACTTATTATTCATCTACTAAATTATAGTATGAAAAATCATGTCTCATATTGACAAAGATGCAGTGAATCTGGTGCTTTCAGAAACTGTTGATGGTTAAAAATTGGCACAGCCTTTTTTGAAAAGCACGTTGACAGTTTACAGAGGAGAGACTGTGAAATACACTCTCTGATTCATAGTATTTTTCTGGGAAATAGACTAAACAAATAGTACAAATATGGAAGAGATCATATAATTTGATATGTTGATGTATAATGAAATATTCAGAAACAATTAAAATAGCCGATATTTTCTTAGGCAAGTACATTTGATGAGAATTTGCACCTATTAGAAGTAAAGATGAATATAATAACAAAATAATGTATGCACCACAATGCCTATTTTATAGGAAATAATATAAATATATATAAATGTATATATCTACCTACTGTAGATATATATAGTACACACATAGTTATATATTATAATATATAAAACAATTATTCATATAAATAATATATGTGTTTAATGGGGGAAAACATAGGTGATCCTTCCTGTCCTTGAATGTTTCTATTTTATAATTGATTTTTTGGGTCGTGGGTGGTGGGGAAATATACCCAGCAGTGCTCAGGCTGGCTCTATGACTAGAAATCACTCCTGCAGTTGTTTAGAGGACTGTGTAAGGGTCAAGAATTGAATCCAGGTTGACTGCATATAAGACAAATGCTTTATGCGCTAGAATATCTCTCTGTCACAGTAGTCAAGCTTCATAAACTGGAAACGACAACTAGATTTTCCCCTTAAAAAAGATTTGTGGTGAATGTAAGTCATAGTTTCATTTTTTTAAAAAAGTTTCTATACTTTTTTATTATTGTATTATTATTATTGTATTATTCTTTCTCACTATTCAGTGATGAGGTCTTCCTTTGTTTTATACAAACAGGTTCATCCTAGAGTTTGCAATGTGTATGTATTTTCTTCAAATATGCTCTTTTCTGTCTTCTGTGCATGAAAATATCTTAACCAGGGGACTTCTTTTCTATCTCATTCCTTACACTAGACATTTCTTTTACTTTGGAAGAACAAAATCTGATGCTATGAATATCCCTGACCTTGACTTTGCCTGCTTTTTAGACTTAATCCAACATTCTCCCTTCTTATAAAGCTATTATCATGCTGATCTTTCTCTTACTCAAAGAATCAACTCCAACTCAGACTGTCTTTTAATTCTTTATTAAATTGCACACATCTCATTAAAATATTGTCAGGGCAGCTTATACTATGACAGGCTTGTCTTGAATATAAATATAGTTAACCCATGAAATAGATATTTGATGATTGTTATATTTTTAGAAACAAAAGTTTTCCAAAATACAAATAAAAATACTCTTTTTTAACATAGTTAATTTGCTAACTTGATGATAAATAGAAAGAAACTATGTAAAATACATTTTTCCTCTCTAGTAGTCTTTTAGGAAATGAATACAGTCCTATACTTCTGTTGAATTACATTTCATATGAACTATCTTTTTAATTTTGTCCAGTTGATTATCACATACTCTTCAAAGCTCATAGTTAATTTCAGAGAGACTGCAGTGAGAAGAGTCATTTCATGTTTGAAGTACTTTGTTTTACAGTTCTACTTGTCTTTTCTGTCAGGTGAACTGATAGTAAATTTGGGGCCTGAAAAATATATCAGAAAGGATATATGCCTTGCATGCATCTGATTCAAATTTGATTCCAGTATGTCCCTTAGTGTACTGCCACTAGTGATTCCTGAAGAAATGCAGAGCTCAAAGTTAGCCCTGAGCACAGTCAGGTGACCTCAAAACAAAAGCAAAACAAAACAAACTGAAGGGAGTGATATTTTCTTTTAAGATGGTGTGCCAATTAGTAGAAGGGGTCATACATAAAGGCACGACAGAAGATAGTGCTTTTGGTTCCTACGTTCAAACAATAACTTTGCCTGTGGTCTGCCAGAATATGAAACTATTAAATTTGAAAAATAGTTTCTGCTGTACATATGCTATGTTAAAATTCATCGTTCTTTTCCTTTCATTATACCCTTACTGGGAAGGTATCACTGATAAAACTATCTGTTTCTTATCTTTCTCTAGTTATTATTCAGCTATATATTTTTAGCAATTTTGAAATCTCCAATAATATTATTCAATAGTTTAAAAAGTTGTAGATATTTTAATTGGATAGACCTTCATCAGATTACAAAGTTTAAAAATCACATTCATCTAAATTTAATGGTGGTGGTAAAGTGCAATAACTTTTTTCATCAATACTATAATAAACATTACCACTGTTATAGACCTTTTATCTAAAAGATAGTGAAATTAATTAACAATAATATTGGCAGGTTTCCTATTTAGGAGTATTTCTCAGGGTTTTTATTTCTTTTTCTTTGGGTATTAGTTACTTCCTTTCTATGTTTTTATATTTTTCTGTTGAAAAGTTATAGGTATAAATAACATTATAACATTTCTAAGTTTGAAGATGAGTTTTTATTAATGGAGGCAAGAATCTAACACCAACATTTTAAACAAAATATGTCTATCTTTTACTTATTGGATTTTAGTATTGAGTGAATGATCACTCCCATTTTTCTGTTAAACAAACTAAATAAAGGAAATGACATTTTAAATATATCCTTATATAATTTGAAACAAGTCTCCAAGGGAAAATAAATGACTAATGTAGTCCTCTGAAAGATAAAAATCAAGAAATTTGGTTGTTAACCAAAGCTTTTGATAGTGGTGCTGACTTTGGGAGAAGGGAGTGAAAATTAAGTGTGTTGAATTACTTCTCACTGGTTAATATAAAATGATGGTTTGCTTTCCTTAAGTTGATGATGACAAATGACACTCTGTATATAAATATCATATGTAACTCAGATAGTGTACTTTGTTTTCAATGGCAGGACAAATATTTATGATGGTTTACATTTTATCTATATAAAATCTTAAAAATAATACCCCAAAGTTCAAAGCAATAATTTCAATATTCATAAATTCAGTGATTAACTCCTATTTGAAATTGAAATTTTCCCAGGGAGACTTGCTTTCTAGCCTCTTAAAGTCATATTCATTGTCATATTTATATCTGCAACTTTACTGGTTGCAAAAGTAATTTACTCAGCAGCACCTGGTCTAACATCTAGAGTGCCATGAATCACAATCATGGGGTATTTTTTCTAAGTATGTTAATGTTGTATTTCATGAAACTGACTTCTCATAGCTTATGATTGAAGAAGACTATTAAATGTAACCTGGTCTATAGTTGATGCTAGGATCTTGTAGAGGAGAAATTTTAGATTTGTCATCAATCATTATTAGATTTTTTTCCTTTTTCACATTTTCTATTACTTTTTAAAATGGTCTGTGCTAGCTAACATTAAGCTAAGCTAATATATACTATAAAATCTCAATAAAGTAGTAGAATTCAGATTTGATTAAATTGATGAAATTTGGAGCCAGAGAGATGCTATAGGCCCAAACTTCTGCCTCTCACAGGAAAGATGGATGAAATTGATGATATATAAACATAGGAAAGATGAAAACTTTCCTTGATTACTTGCTCATAGTAATGTATAAATATGTATGTACTTTAAAGTTACACATCTGCATTTTTATACTTTATGTTTAGAAACGTTTTTTTTTTTTTTTTGGTTTTTGGGTCACACCCAGCAGTGCTCAGGGGTCACTCCTGGCTCCATGCTCAGAAATTGCTCCTGGCAGGCACGGGGGACTATATGGGGCACCAGGATTCCAACCGATGACCTTTTGCATGAAAGGCAAACGCCTTACCTCCATGCTATCTCCCGGGCCTAGAAACGTTTTTGATGTGGTGGATAAAGTACATGTTACATGTGTAATTTGATGATTACTTAGGTTGTTTTATAAAATGTATCTAAGTAGATAATACTTTTACATTATTTGATACATGTTAAATCACATGATAACTCTAACCAAATTAACAGTGAAGAGTGAAATGACTGAAATAATTGGTGATTTTGAAAATTTTGAATGGGAAAATGCATACTTGATAACATTTATAATAGGAAATAATCATTTTTAATTAGAAGTGCTAAAATTAGAAGTATTGTCTTTTAATTTAATTTTTTTTTTTTGGTTTTTGGGTCACACCCGGCAGCGCTCAGGGGTTACTCCTGGCTCCATGCTCAGAAATTGCTCCTGGCAGGCACGGGAGACCATATGGGGCACCGGGATTCGAACCGATGACCTTTTGCATGAAAGGCAAACGCCTTACCTCCATGCTATCTCCCGGGCCCCTAATTTTTGTTTTTAGCAAATAATTTTTACCTAAAATGGGAAATATTTGTAAATCAGTATAAATGAAAATTTCACCATTTTCCAAATACACTGCATATTTATTGTAATGAAAATGTCATATTTGTATTACAAAGTTATTAGGAAAGTATGTATCAAAGATTTACTGAGTCGTTATAAGAGCAAGCTACATGGGATCCATAAAGATAATAAGTGGTAAGTCTCTTTCTTATTGCATGTAGCTAACCTGTATTTGGCCCTTGGCACACCATATGTTGCCCTGAGCATAGAGCCAGGATAATTTCTGCATATCTTATAATTCTGTTATAAAAGTAACTGAAAGTCCTTTATAATCATAGATGCAATTTTATTATGGATAAGTATTTTAAAATGTTTTATTTTGAACACAAAGCTTCAGGAGTTAATATTTATGGAGATTGTCTTGACTTGTATGATTGATCCAATGAGAAAATTCAAGTATATCAGGATCTAAGGTTACAGCCTATGATAAGAGCGTAGTCTCTGACCTTACATCTGTACATTTGCACTATTATTTTTGTGGTTTTATTTTCAGTACTTTTTTTTTTATCTTTTATTCCACCCTTTTCATTTCCACTTCACCTCAGTTCAAAGTGCCAATCTTTAAAGATTTCAGAATGGGAGTAAAGTTTCTTTCTGATATTTCAGGGAAAGACCCCACCTAGGGTTTTGTGCTGGAAGACAATGCTCTTAGTCACAACTACATTTCTATTCTGGAATTTCACATCTAGACACATCATGCCCCTAAAAGAAGATAATGAAGAGATTAAAAAAACCCAGAAACAACTAATTTCAAATAGACTTTAGTGTTTTTTTAAAGCAATCACTCAAATATTTTAGTTAATTTAGATTCAGAAATATTTTTAAAATGAAGGTAATTGTTGCCATGTCTGACCAGGCTAGCTCCATAAACTCATTCTGTTCTCAAAAGAAATAATAAAACAGCTTTGAAAAACCCTGGGTACATCAGCCATGCCGCTAAAATCTCGCAATCTTGGGAGGAGATGATAGACTAAACAGCAAAGTTAGTAAGGCAATCACTTTTTGAACACCAATCCTATAAGCACTGTCAATTTTCTTCTACCAGTGTCCCCTTTTATCCACTACCCTAGCCCTGCCTCCTTGGTAAGCATATATTTTTTTAAGTTTGGTGGTTGTAATTTGGCTCTAATGCTTTTAGTTCTACTGGTTCTGTAACTCAGATATGTAGATATACCACACCTCTACTCTGTCAGTGTGTTCTACGACCTCTTTGCTCTGTCCCTGTTAACTTCCTTCTGTCTCTTCTTGCTTAGTGCCTTTGCAGATTTCTTTCCTTCTCTGACATCAGTTCTATAATCTAAAGGACCAAGAGTATCTTTGATACATTGCATTCCCTGTCTCATTTTTATACCACAAATAGTGATATATTTTAGTATTTGTCTGTCTTCTGACTGACTTCACTAAATTAATGAGGCCATTCTATTTGGAAGAAAGTACAAGACAATATTATTTTAATATGTCCAATCATAACTGGCAACAGTTGTACATTTTCAAAGGAAAGGATAGTATAGAAACATAATAAATGAATATTAACATGACACTAAATTGGATTTTAGGCCAACAGGAGATAAATAGTAGACAAAAAATGGGAGTCATGGTATCATGTAAAAATAGGATGGAAAACCAAATAAAAGTATTTTGTAGAATCATTTATATAACAGAATAGCATTTGTGTGACTAATAAAAAAAAAGAAATTTATTTCTTACAGTTTTGAAAGTTCAATTAAGGTTCCAGCCCAAGTGAATTCTGGTGAGAGACCTCAGAGACCGCTGGTTCTGAATTCAAAGAGATTCTAAAAATTGGTTCTCTTATAGCCCTTGCATAGAAGGCCAAAAAAGTTCCTCTCCAATGATCAATATTTAGTCCTGATGTATATTGCTTCCTGATGAATATTGAGAATTTTTTCACTTGCTGCACTGAAAGAGAGTAAGGATCCCTTCATCATTAGTTTAAAATCCTTTGTAAAATAGCACTAGTTTATGAGTACCACCTGCTGTGAGGCTGAAAGTTCATAATCCTTCACCCCCCCAAAAAATGTCGGCAGCTGGATGTGCTTTTGAACTAAGCTTAGCAGTGAACATTTTAAAATACTACTCATGTATTATAAATACTGCTTGACACTGGTTTCCAAATTTAAAATGTGAAAGCATATTTAAAAAAAAAAGTTTGAGGGGAAATTGGCTTAGATGCTGCTGAGAAATAAGAGTCCCCCTTGAGGGAAGAGAAAATTGCTCAAAGATACCTTTGACTTATAAGAAATTAACCTGACTTGGGGGGCTGGAGATATAGAATAGCCTTTTAGTTGCTTATCTTGCATGCAGCTGTCCCTGGTTATATCCTCAATGTCCCATATGGTTCCCCAAGCCTCCCAGAGTTATTCTTAAATGCCAGGAGTAACCTCTGAGCACTGCTGGTTGTGGCCCCAAAACCACCCACCCCCAAAATCTCTCAAAACAAATTAAAATTTAACTGTTTTCCAATGGGTAGAAATGTAAACTTCAAAAAATTCTTGATTACAAGACAAGCAGATAATCCATATTGAAAGGGTTAAATAGATCTCTCTCTTGCAGACATAAACAAATTAATAAGGGTCTGGCGAGGACAATGGAAAGATGCTTGACATGTAAGTGGCTTGACTTGGTTTGATCTCTAGCATCACACTGGGTCCTTTGAGCATCATCAAGTGTAGCCCCTAATTACAGACACAGGAAAAATCCCAGAACACTGTTTGGCCCAAAATCAACAAAAAGTAATGAAGAATGCAGGCTCAGAGAGACAGTTCAGTGGGTTCAGTGCATGTTTTGCATGGAGTTGGTATGGGTTCACATACATTAGTACAAGTTCCTTGGGGAGTAATTTGACAGCATAGATGGAAATTACAAATGAGTATGCATTTGATCCAGAAATTCTTAAATTTTTGGTTATTCAGTGTCACATTATTGGATATAAAATAAAGATTTACTGATAGGGGACACCTATGCAGAAATAAAGAAATAAATAAAAAAAAAAGCAACCTGTCTTTCAGTTAGCACCAGTCTCAGTGACTAATGTACACAAATTCTTCTAATTGTGTGAATCTTGTACGTTACTTTGAATACTGTGTATTCTTTAGTGAGTGGACATAATGGGTGATTTAGATCAGTGTTTAACCACATGTCTCGAATGTATGGAGGTTCAAATTTCATCCTAGTATAATGTTTCCTCCCAAGCACCATTATATGTAGACCTCATGGCTCTTCATACTTCTGAAGTGGCCAGAGAGAACCACCACTACACCAAAATCAAATGGTCATGTGTGTTCCTCAGTCTCCAGTAAAGATCAGATAACTACAATAAAATCATCATTTGTGCAGAAATTCATAGATTTTTACCAAATTGTGTGGACTCAAACTTTAGATTTATCATGCTGTGTTTAAATTAACAAAAGAATAAGAATTAGCAAAATCATTTTTAGTCTCTTTAGTTATCTATATTGTTTCTTGATTGGATGCAAATAGGGCATTTTATTTGCTAAGAATGATAAAGCTTTTAACTTGGACTGCTGAAATGTTATGGGGCATTTCTACTGACTACTATTTCTATTTGTATTTTAAAACCCTTCAAGATTCCAGACCTCTCTTTTTTCACTAATAAGGGTTATCAGAGATACTTTTGTATAAATTACATGAATATATAATCTCACCCTAATGAAACTGTTAAATTTATATAGATGAATTTACATATTGACTATTCATTTCTAAATAGATATTTCAGGATTCATTTTAGTATATCCATTAAATTACAAAATATCTTTAGAACAGTAACACTAAATAAATTACATTTCTTAAACATTATGAAAATATATCATGCATATTTAGCAGTTATAGTAGTGATAGTTATTCATATCTAATGATTTTTGGAAATTAATTGAAGTATTACTTAAACAGTTAAAAATGAAGCGCTTGTCCTACAGAATAAATTATAAGCCAGAGTTTAATAATCCATACTATTTGCCTCTTGTCAACCCATATTTAAAATCACTTTTTAATACTATAGGGACTCAGTATAAATCTACCTATTATAAAAAGATTGGTAGGATAGTTGCTAATGTAGATACCAAGTGAAGTGAGACATTTTTTGGATTAGGCTTTTATGTACAATTAATAATAGTAGGAACAATGAACTTTTCCAGTCAGTCATGCATGGAATTCTTCTAAAATTCATTATCCAATAGCTTATGGTAACATATTTGGTATTTAGAAATAAAAGTTAAATGTGTACTAAGAGTCATTTATGATGTTTATTACACCCTGTCTCTGAAGTTATTTTTTTTTTGTTCTTTCCTCAAAGTTGGCAAGAAAATCTTTGCTTACTAAAATTCTTAACAGGAAAATGGAGGGAAGTCGTTCTTAGTTATCCCAAATAAATTAAAGAAAATCTAAGATAGGGTCATATCTTTTTATTATTATTACTACTATTATTATTATTGTTATTTACTTAACATCTTGATTACAGATATGGTTGTGATTAGGTTTCAGTCATGTAAAGAACACCCCCCTTCATCAGTGCAACATTCCCACCACCATTGTCCCAAATCTCCCTCCATCCCATCCCATCTGTACTCTAGACAGGCTTTCCAGGTCCCTCATTCAATCACATGGTTATGGTAGTTCTCAGTGTAGTTATTGCTATAACTGCACTCACCACTCTCTGTGGTGAGCTTCATGAAGTGAGCTGGAAGTTCCAGCCCCCTCTCATTGTCTCTGAGGATTGTGGCAAAGAAGACTATTATTTTTCTTAAAACCCATAGATGAGTGAGACTATTCTGCGTCTCTCTCTCTCTCTCCCTCTGATTAATTTCACTCATCATGATGGACTCCATGTACATCCATGTATAGGAAAATTTCATGACTTCATCTCTCCTGACGGCTGTATAATATTCCATTGTATATATGTACCACAGTTTCTTTAGCCATTCATCTGTTGAAGGGCATCTTGGTTGTTTCCAGAGTTTGGCTATTGTGAATAGCACTGCAATAAATATAGGTGTGAGGAAGGGATTTTTGTACTGTATTCTTGTGTTCCTAGGGTATATCCCTAGGAGTGGAATAGCTGGGGTCATATCTTGACACCTAGGCTAACATAGTACTTCACAATTTCATAAAATAAAGAAAAATATTATTTCATTCCCCTTTACCTTTTACTACGAGACTTAGTGCTATTTTATCTCTGAATTAAACTGAATTAGCTCCCCCTTGACTGCTATTTTTACTCTAAGGCAATAGTTTATGATGAATGATCTTTTGAAAACAAATTAATAGTTTCATGTAAATACTAGAATTTCATAAAGATTTGTAGAATGTTATATCTATTACTAAGCCATATCTTGAATGCTTTTCTATTCATTGTATCACATTAAAATCTTTAAAAAATTTTACCTATTAATAAAACACTATTTTTCAATACTTAATACTTCATATATTTACATAATTTCTTATAGCTTAATGTAATTGATGAGTACATTATTTCACATTTATTTAGATTTTAGAAATAAAAATCAAAAATCCCGAGCCAAAGATGTGATTCAGTGCTTTCCTTTATTTTGAGGCCCTAGGTTTGATCCCTGGCACCAAGATAAATACAATGAAAAAATCCTGATTTTTCTAGATGTGCTTTTACCAAGATTGTAGGAACTAACAGATTGATGAGAGCATAGGAAACCTTTGATATTTGTTAACAATATGCTGTGCTAGTGTCTTTAGAATTTTAAGTTTACTAGGAGAAAATTGTAAGATATACTTTATGCAAATCTAAAATAAGAAATATTTATAAAAATAATTTTAATAAATGATTGGATGCCATTTGTTTCACAAAATTCTCATCATAGGATTTTTGTATAGTATTATCTGGTTCATTGTAGGTAATGGGAAATTCTTATTACATAATTAGTAGTTTAAGACTACTAATTAAGTCTTAGCAGTTAAGATCACACTTATCTACATAACTACTCTGTTTTGGTCATATCAGTATATATATCATTGTTGCATTGGTGATATAGTGGTGAGCATAGTTGCCTTCCAGTACATATAATATCATTGTTACAAGTTTCATCACAAGCTGAGGACTTTCAGAGTTCATGCAGAGCAAGTTGGACATGTTCAAAGGTTAACATTTTCAAGAATATTATTAATTAATAAAATAATCAAATTGGAAGCAAAATCCCAGGGGTTTTATTTTTGTTTGTTTGTTTGTTTGTTTGTTTGCTACCTAAGTGGGTAAGTGTGAGGTAAATTCTGCATCTTCCACAACATTGTCTACCAAGACAGGTATCTAAAACAGCTTTTTACAATACACTTTTAACTGGCTTCTGCCCCTATTGATCTCACTTCTGTAAACCATTTTTGCTGCTTTCTGAGATTAGCTCCCTAAGAAAGAGCTTGCACTCAAGTCCTTGTAGATTCTGATTCTAGAAGAAGTAAAATTGGTCCCTTTGATAGCATTGTGAGAGCACAAATGGGAAGAAAGTCATTGCAAAGATACCCTAATCAAGTTTTTATTTATATTTTACTAAATTTCAATTTATGCTAATCCTCTGAGATTTGGTAATTTCATTCTTGCATTTCCCAAGTGACTAGAATTGAGTAGGGTGAAACTCTTTAGGATGAGAGCAATGAAAAATAAAGAGAACAGCTCTAACTATTTTATTGTGAAGGTCTATAGGCATTTAGAGGGCAACATAAATAGTGTTTGTGTCAGAGGATAGGATGAAACATTTGGGCTATTCCAGCATTGATTGAAACATAAATGAACATTGCAGGTGATGTTAGAAAAGCTGGATAATCAGCTCAGCTACCTAGGACGTCAATTAAACAGACAAATGAGTGGACAAATCAAACCTTCAAAGGAAGTATGTGCTAATAAGACTCAGCCTGACTTTAGCACCCTCCAAGTAGAAAACTTGGGGTGCCTTGGCACTTCCAACTGACACAGACACATTGACCCTAGAAGTGACTTGAAGATATCTTTTTTTTTGGTTTTTGGGTCACACCCGGCAGTGCTCAGGGGTTACTCCTGGCTCCATGCTCAGAAATTGCTCCTGGCAGGCACAGGGGACCATATGGGGCACCGGGATTCGAACCGATGACCTTTTGCATGAAAGGTAAACGCCTTACCTCCATGCTAACTCCGGGCCCCTGAAGATATCTTTTAAAACCATGTAAATCTCCTGAATACTGAGACCAAGACGATCTGATTTAATTCTGACAGACATAATAAAGATCTTTCTCCTCTTCCTTAAACTTGCATAATGTATTATAATTTTAATGTACTCCTGAGTACATCCTGAGTCGACCTCACAGTTTGAGTTGGGTGCATTTTTGAAATCTAACTTATATGCAGATTTGTTTAGAAAATAGAGTGCAAAAACTAAGGATAAGTTTTGTCACAGCAATTATAGTTCATCAACGCATTAAATAATTTTTTGTCCAGAAGATTGCTACTTCTTGTGTATTAAGATTTTCTTTCTTAGCAAATGATAGGTGAAACTCTGAGATTATTTAATTTCCAAATTTTCTGAGAGGTTAGTTTCCACATTGCAAGTGGATTCAATTTCCAACATAAAGTTCTCAAACTCTTTTCTTAGAAGCTGAATAAAACTTGAGAATAAACAGAATCAGTTGTTACTCAGAAATAGCCAGAATACTCAAAAATATTTAAAATTACTTAGAATAATCAATTATTAGCGACTTCCAGTGCCAAAGTTATTGTCCTATTTAAAATCTGTTTTGCAACTTTAATTATAAATATCAAAACCCAAATGTTGGAAACTATTTGCTCATTTAATCTTTTAAGCACTTATACATATAACATAGGTTTTTTTTTTGTTTTTTGGCTACTCATCTTGTGTTGTTTTGCTTATTCTTATGGCTTGCTCCTAGTTCTGTGTTATGGGATTACTTCTTGTAGTGTTTATTGGTACCAAAGTGGCGCCAGGATCCAATTGAGGTCAGCTCTATGAATGGCTAGTACCTTAATCCTTTATCCTTCTTCTCTATCCTGCCTATTTTTTGAGAAAAATTGGGTGAGTCAGGAAGTTTTGGTTCCTCCCTACAAATTAAGTACTTAGTAGATGTTTACAGTAATAAAAAAAACATGGTATCTGCAGTTACTTACTATTTTTATGTGAAAAACTATGCTATTTTTTAAATGGTTCATGTATTTTATAATTGTCTAGGTTTCACATTTGTTGATCTTAATTATCCAATTTGAACTCAGAAATGTAAGTCAACTGCACTCGGTGGCTAAAGAAAGGAAAAAATTCCTTCTTCAACATCCTGGATTCCCCAAGGTGCCTGGGCTTTCAGCCAGCCTCCTAGGAGACTTGCTTAGCTGCCATGACTGATAGACTTCTGTCTGCACAGAGGCTGAGAAAAGTCTCTCTGACAAGCTGAAAATCAGCCTTAAAAATCCAGCTGCAAATGGGACAGTGGGTTCCCTGGGCAGCCCAGAGGGTGAGTTCTTCAGAGCCCGCAGGGTGCCATTCATTTCAGGAACATCTTTTTCATCACCTTTGCTTTCAGAGAACCTGAGTGTTGTCTTTTTATAGTTCTGAGAAAGGATATCTTCCACAGGCACCTGAGATGGCTCAGACTAGCATTAGCAAATTCAGCATTAGATTCCACTACCTTGCTTTGTGATGTTTTTACAATTGTGAAAAACAATAATGACTAAGGCAAACTGAAAGTTGAAATTGTTTTGCCCAGGATATCTGTTTCAAGCACACTAGGGGCAAAATAGTCATTAAAGTCTGTGCTCTTGATATCAATTGTAATACAAACAGGTCTGTATAAAAAAAAATCTCTAACTTTAAAGGGACTCATCTAAGTCTTTTATTTTTTTCTTAACTCTAGTTTACCTTGGTTATTTCTACCCCTTAGCATAATATTCCTTATTAAAAAGGCTAGAAGGGGTCTTTGCGATCTATGATTGGTCAAGGTACTATTGCACAATTATGGTAAAAGTTTGAGATGATTTTCAGTTATCAAATACCTATGCAAAGATGCAGTGGTAATAAAAATTTCTTTATAAAGAGTGGCCACTGGGATTGATGGAAGATAAAAGATCTTGAAGAATATCCACAAATTACATGTTGAGCTATGTAAGATTATCTTGCAAGATTGACATCATTTTACTAAGTTAGCTGTTTTACACAAAGGACGCACATAAAAGACATTATCCTTCGCTCAAGATCAAATGAAGAAACATTTACTATTATTTAAAAGAGGGGTGTGTACACAGATATATATATATACACACACATGCTTTATATATATAAAGCATAATAATACATGGGTTGTTTTTAACTCCTCAGATCTGGGACCTAATGATACTCAAAGAAGTCTATTAGTGATTAGTAATAATAGCTGAAAGTATTTACTTTGTGCAAAGGCCCTCTGCTACACTCTCTGTTAATGGTTAAGCATTGGATCCCAGCAGACTTAAAGTGGCATGCATTAGCTACATTTCTAGATTGAAAAAAACTGTGGCTTAGTATTTAAGTGATTCAGTTCTTATATCCTTACTTTACAGTTCAGTTAGAAAACTTTTGTGTGTCATGTTAAATTTATATTTATGTTTCATAGAGCTTGAGTTATTTAAAAAATACAAGATGATTTCTAAATACATATATATATATCCATTGTGAAATGATTGCCATCATTATGGTAATTAACACTTTCATGACTGCATATTGATAAAAAAAAAAGTGCCATATGTGTGGTGAGAACACTTCAGAGCTGCTCTCTTGTAAAATTTCAGGTATACAATACAGAAATTTAAAATTGTGCATATCCGTGTGTGTGCTGTTTTCATGGTTGCAGGGATCCCAAGTACACCCAGTATACATGTTAGACCAAACATATCCTAAACCTAACATAAAGTACTATTCATTCTAGTCATCTTGCTATACACTATATCCCTAGAATTTTTTTCTTCAGAAGATGCAACTTTGTGTATTATATATTCTAAAGTACAGTGAGGCCTGCCTTTTCCAAATAGGTTGAAATATTCTGATGCTTTGACTTTTTTAAATGTTTCTCTGTGTAATTTTGCATCCTACATTGTGTTGCTTAAAGTTCTGCATCTATGTTTTAGATCTAAATGTCTCTATCTATCAGAGAATTGGACATTTTGTATGAAAATGAAATTCACTTTCCACTTTTAGACTTTTGTGTGTTCTCTCTTTCCTCTTACTTTTTAACATTTTCATTAACTTTGGCTTTTGAACCGCATTTGGTAGGGGCTTTGGCACTATTCCCAGGTTAGTGTGTGTGGGTCAAACTTAGATTTCCAGTATGCAAAGCATGTAACCCAGCACATTCAGAGATCTCCCTCACTTTGTGTTCTCTCTCTCTTTCTCTCTCTCTCTGTCTGTCTCTCTTTTTCTCTCTCTCAAATGTTTTTAATTCAATATATACAAGTATAAATGCATTTTCAAGACACTTTAACTAATGTTTTCTTTATAGATTATAAACTGATATTATTTGGCTATGCTTTTAGAAAAGAACATGTTTTTTTTTAAAAAATCAATTGGATGCATTTAAGTGGATAAATGAGAGTCAGGCATTTCAAGAGTGAACACTGTGTGTGTATAATGGCTCTTGAAGAAAACTGCTCACCTAAGTTCAGCCTTTTAGGCTAAAAAGGGAGCTTTTTGAGTTCAAGTCCATCAGTCACCACAGAAAAAGTACTCTATTATTAAATAACCCAAATAATGAGAAATATAAAGCCACATATTTAAATTAAAAATTTTGGGGGGACTACAATTTAGAATATTGGTGATACCAAGGTTTTATACATAAAATGTCCCAACACTACACCTTCACGAGAGTGTCCACTCTGTCTATCAAGTACCAGTTTTCCCTAACCCCAGACTCTCTCCACTGATATGCTTTCTACTAAAACTCAAATCTTCAGTATCTTTTGCCTTTGGGCATTTGTTGTTTTCTTACTGTGTTTGTTTTTATTCCACATATAAGGATTCATTCTGTATAAGTACCTCTCCTGACTAACTTTACTCAGCATAATACTCCTCAGATCCAACCATGTAGCATGAATTTTCATTTTTTCTTATAGCCGACTAGTAATCCATAGTGTATATGTCTGAAAATTTCTTTATCCAGTCATCTGTTCTTGGGCACTCAGTTTCCAGATTTCTATTATAGTGAATATTGAGTGTTGCAGTGGACTTCGGAGGACAGATATCTTTTCTAACTATTGTTGTTGGGACCATGTTGTTTTCATAAGAAGTTGAACCAATGAATTGTCCCATCTGCAATGAATGAAGTTTTTCTTTCTCCCATATTCTCACCAATACTTTTTTTTTAAAAAAATTAATATGTATATCTTAATTTTCTTTATTTTAAACACAATGATTTACAAAGTTTCTCATAATAGTTATTTCTGGCACTCTATTTTCTTGGCACTCAAAAATCCCATTACCAGGATGACATTCCCACCATCATTATCTCCAGTTTTTCAATATCCCCAAAGCCCGCCCCTTGGCAGGTATGAATAATTTACTTACTGTTGCTTGGACTGGTAATAGAATTATAAAATAAACCTAATAAAAATTTGTCATATCTTACAATGGGATCATTATGTCATTGTCTGAAGGTGTACTAAGCTGTATATTGCTAGTTGAATGTATTATTTGTTTTATTTGTTGAGCTTAGGTGACATCTATGATAATATTGCTTCTAATTTGGTGTATCTCTACTGGGAAGTCAGTATTAAAATATAGAGCATTACAGGGCCACGTGGTTCAGGTTTTTGGGGTTCAGTGGAGCTGTATTGATGAGCTCATATGGCAGCAGCTGTGTTTCATGGTCATGATTGTCTGGACTTTGGGGAGTACAGAAGTATGGGGAGAGGTGAACCACCTTAGCTCCAAGGAGTTCCTGGAGTTATCAGCTACAAAACCACAATGCCTGCAATTTTTGTCAGTTAAGCATCTGCAGAAATAAATTGGTGGGGAAAGGGCAAGATGGGCCATTGGATTGGCGGCAATTGTTGGGTGAGTCTGTGTTTACAGCACTAGGGCTTCAGCAGGACTAAATGCCTGCTTCACTCCCTTTCCAAAGGGGCCTCAATTCTCTAAGTTTCAAGGCCTGTTTGTCCTTGAGTTTTTGCTGCTAGTTTTGCCTCTTTTGAGAGTTACATGTTGCTGGCCTAAAGCATTGTAGCTACTCGTCCTGTGTGTCCTTTGTGATGAGTGCCTTTCTCCGTGGTGAGATGAAATCTCATTGTTGTTTTTATTTGCATTCTCTAGTGATAAGTGATGCAGAGCATTTTTTTCATGTACTTTAAGCGACATATTTGAAAAGAAATGTGGTAATTGGATCAGGAAGTTTGAAAAGCAAACCTATATTAAAAATCCAGTTTTCATTAAAATAGAGAAAAGGTACAATATATGAATACCATTCAGCTAAGTCTTTGTTACTGTCTTGAAGATTGTTTTTTATGCTGTTTTAGATTTACAAAGTTGAGAAGATGAATAAGAGATTTTCCACCCCAATCCTCACACAGGCACAGCTGATAACCCATTATCAGCAGCACTCACCAAAATGGTAATTACTATTATCCAGAGACCATACGTTACATCAAACGACATATCTATTTTACAGTGTAGAATATTTTTTGCTTTAAACGTTCTCTGTACTTTGTCTATTCTTCATTTACTACCTTCTCTTTCTGCAGGCCTTTGTTCTATCTTTGCAGTTGTACATTTTCTGGAATTGTGTATAGTTAAAATCATGCAGTATGTGGTCTTTCTTTAGATTGATTTCTTTTCACTTATTAATATGCATTTAAGTTTCTACTACGTCTTTTCAAAGCTGATGTTTCTTTTATTTGTAGTGCTTATTAATATTCCATTGTTTGGAATGTACTTAGTCAACTGCTGTAGGAAAACTTGGTCACCTTTATTTTGGCAGTTATAAGTAAAGCTGCTCTGAACATTCATGTTGTTTTTTGTCTCTTTGGGATAATGCAAGGACCATCATTCCTGGGTCATATAGTCAGATTATGTGTAGCTTTATAGAAATTGCCAAATTTTCTTCCAAATTAGCTGACTGTTTTGCTCCCCATAGCAGTAAAAAAGTTTTTGTTTTTCTGTATTCTCAACAAATTTTGTTTCAGCATTCTTGAGTATAGTAGAACCTCACTGTTGTTTTAATCTGTACAAATTATAATAGCTATTTTCCTGATAACATATGGTGTGGAACATTTCTTCCTAGGCTTATTTGAAACATGAAAATACTCAGTGAGGTATATTTTAACCTTTGATAAACAATTTAAATTTTTTTTAAAAAATAGTTGAGTTTTGAGAATCGTTATGTTTTGGATTACTTATCTGATGTGCCTTTGGAAACATTTTCTCAATTTTCTATAATTATCTCTAATGAAGTTGATATTAATTTTTTTGCTTCATGTTCTTTTGAGATATGATTGGCATACAAAACATTTTGAAACTTAGCGATATACAGTATGTGAATTTGATATACTTCAATTGAAATATGTTTACCATAAAGCTATTAGCTGACACTTTGACCATATTGCAGCTATTGCATCTTTTATGTCTGACAACTTTTAAGATACAACTTCATAGCCATTATGAAACATATAGCAGCATATGTTTTTGTCTAAAATCACAAGACACTGAATAAGAAGGTGCTAATAATCAAATTGGAAGTTTGCATTCTTTTAACATTATTTCACTTTTCTTTTTCTTCCCTTATATTCATTCCTGCTAAGTATTAATTTTCCTATTTCTAGAGGTCCTTTTATCTTCTACATACATATAAATTATATAAAACAGTGCAAGCTTTTCACTCTCTGAGCTTTTTCATCTGTGGCTCTAATACTCAAGGGACATCTATATTGTTGCATAGACAAAGTTTTGATCCTTTTGCATAGTTGAATAAAACTGCACTATAAAATGCATACCTATCTTACCTATTCATTTATTTTTTGACTCAAAATTATGCTATATTTTACATATTCTAATTACTATAAATAATTATATAGTAATATGGGAACACAAATTTTTCTTTATTCTGTTTATTTAGAAGTGTAATTAGAAGTGGACTTGCTAGATAAGACAGCAATTCTACTTAAATATCTTTTTATTTAGTTTTTAATAAATTTATTTAAAGAAAATGCTTCATATAGTAGGCATAACTGATCATAATACATTTCTTTCAAGATGACCAAAAGCAAAGAAAATAGAAAGAACATAGAAAGAAAAATAGAAAAAGAAAATAGAAAGAAAAAATAAAGAAATGGCAGAGAAAGGAAAGAAGAAAAAGTTCAGTAGCAAGTCTATTTGCGAATATTACAGTATCATCAATGAACTCATTAACGCAAAGGCAGAAGATTTAGTTTGTTTTTTTTTTTAAGGATAAGAGTTAAAGAAATACAGTAAAAAAAGGTGTGAGTGTGGCACTGTTGTTGTTTGCATAGACCCAGCAAAATACGGAGGAAATAAAAAGGGAAAGCCTTGGCTAAATACAAGGAGACCTTACCCTTGAAGTATTCTGGCATAAGACCAACTCTAGGCTCCAGGTATACTAGGTCGTTCTATCCCTGAGTCATTCATCCTTTGTGGTCCTAGTAAACATTTTTTGCACAATCGCTGTTGCTGTTTTTGGTGTTAGGTTTCTGTAGTCAGAGATTCTGGTTTCTGTGCATATCCTACATTGAAGTCAGGATGTGGAGTGTCCTCTGGTTTCACCTCACCATTAGAGGGCAATGTGGAGAGCCCTTCCCTGAAAGCAGGTTTTTGCTGTTGCTAAGTTGTCTGGGTGTAAAAAGAACCCTCTTTGAAGTAAGTCGATGCCAGAGCAGTGGTAGGGTCTTCCCTGGTAAAGGTTTGTTTCCTGGTAACTTTATAGACAATTGTGGTTGTTTCCGGAGATGGTATTCATGGTTCAGTAGTGTATGGGCAATACTCTTTTTTCTGAGGCCAGGTCATTATGACAATGTTCAGGATGTAAGGCCCCACTGAATTACAAAATTTGTGCATTCCTAATTTTGTTAGCTAAGAACTTGTTTGCATATGTAATATTTCCCATTTTAATGTGCCTGTGCAAAAAAGGAGCAATGCCACAAGGTATTATTGGTGCATATGGGGGCTGAGGGAACAAGTCCAAGAATCCCCGTATCTTGGTTCTAACATGAACTCTAGACAGAAAGACTTTTCTACCAGAATTTCTTATTAAATAGTTCACAAAAACTAAACAATGGGGGAAATCATCACTAAATAAAAGGATATTCAATAAGGGTTATACCTATTAAGGGAATACATCTAAAGAAATATTCAAAGAAGATATACATGACCCTTTTAAGTCTTTAGAAAATTTTTGTCTGCTACTAGACTCAGTTCCTGAGAAGTACCCCGCTCAAGGAGGCATTTCCTGATATGGGACTGTTGGCAGCCATATTTTTAGACTCCACAAGGCCAAATCACAGATCAAAGTGTTGCTTCAGATTTTACACCCCCCCCCTCCCTGACTATTTCTAAAGACTTTTTAAAAAATATCTTTTTAGGTTTCAGAGTGGTGGTGTAAGCATTAGGGCATTTGCCTTGCACTCGCTAACCTAGGATAGACTGTGGTTCCATCCACCAGTGTCCTATACGGTCCCCCTAACCAGGAGCAATTTCTGAGTGCATAGCCAGGAGTAACCCCTGAGCATCACTGGGTGTGGCCCAAAAACAAACAAATTTTTTTTAATAACCACCTACTGCTTATCATAGTAATGATACGAATTTACATTCCCAGTAACACTGCATACTAGATTACTTTTCTCCATCTTTTCTAACACTTAATATTGCTTGGGCCTCCAACATTGTGCTTTAGTGACACTGATGATTTTCTGCCAGCTAGACTGATGGCTTAATGCAAGAAACTGAGGACTCACTGATGCTAGCGCCACACTTGGCTATATTTAAAGACCCCAATGACTGTATTTAGCAAAGTTTGGAGGACCATCTTTTACTAGGGATTAAATTTGGGTCAGCCACATACATATAAGACATGTGCCTTATCTCTTGTACTGTCTCTTTGAGACCTGCTTGTCTTCTTAATGATAGTCATTGTGACAACTATGGGGTGATATTTCATTTGGGTTTTCATTTGCATTTCCCTAATGATGAGTGACTTTGAATTCTCTTCAAGGCCATTTATGAATTCAGCAAAATGTCTGTTTTTCTCTCCCATCTAAAGGTAATTTTTATTGGTTTCTCAAGTTATTTTATATTTTGCATTTGAAAACATATTCCTTACTATATATGTTATATATGTAGGTTTGTAAATGTTTCCTTAGGTTGCTATCTTTTAAATTGCTTGATTTCTTTTTTTTGTTTTGTTTGTTTGTTCAGGACTATTTTAATATGGTTCCACTTACTGCTTATTATATTTTGATTTTTGAGATGTTCTCAAGGCTTTTTCATAACTCCATATTTTAAAAAATTCCAAATGGTTCTCAAAGAATCATATATAGTGACTGGGATTGAACCGGGGTCTGTTTTGTGTAAGTAAGGCAAGTAATTATCTTATCTTTCATTCTATTTTTCCAGCCCATCCTGTCTGTTTTTGCTTTGATTGCTTATACCTTTAGGATTACATTGAGAAACTTACCAATAATTTATAAGAAGCTTTTCTATAGATTTTTTTTTCTAGATTTATAGTTTCAACTACGTTATTTGTCTCTTACCTGTCTTGAATGTTGTAAACCAGGGTATACATTTGTTTGCTTGTTTGTTTAGTTTTTTGTTTTGCTGTCACACCTGGTGACACTCATGGGTTACTCCTTACTCCTGGCTATGTGCTCAGAAATCACTCTTGGCTTGGGGGACCATATGGGAGGTTGGAGGGATCGAACTGTGGTCTGTCCTAGGTCAGCCGCATTCAAGGCAAACGCTCTAACACTGTGCCACTGCTCCGACCCTGTGCCAGGGAATACATTTATTTTTTATATATGAATATATTTTTAGGAACTGTTATTTAAAAGTTGAATGAATGCTGAATTGTTTTGATAGTATAAGTTGATTAGATATTATGGATTTATTTCCAGATTATCAATTTTATATTACTTGTTAATAGGTCTATCTCTAAAGCCATAGCTCTTTGATTATGTAGCTTTGTAGCACAGTTTGAAATAAAGGCAGGTGATGCCTCCAGCTTTGTTCTCTGAATTGCTTTAACTGATGATGAAATTGGTTCCATATATATAGGATTTTTGGAGTAATAATTATTGATATTAAATATGTATTAGATTGACTCACAAATGAATTTAGACAAGTAGTTCAATAATAGTTCCTATAATCTTTGAACAGATGATAGTATTCCACTTGTTTGTGTCTTTTAAACTTTTCTTATTAGAATTCTACTTTTAGGGACCGAAGAGATAGCATGGAGGTAAGGCCTTGCATGCAGAAGGTTGTTGATTCAAATCCCGGCATCCCATATGGTCCCCTGAGCCTCCCGAGAGCGATTTCTGAGGATAGAGTCAGATATAACCCCTGAGTGCTGCCAGGTGTGACCCAAAAACCAAACACCAAAAAAAATAATTCTACTTTTAGTATATAGATTTTACATTTTTTTAGTTAAATTTATTTTCTAGGTATTTTTGACATATCTATTTAGTATTATTGTTAATTGTTAATATGCTACTAATGTCTTCAAATCTGATTAAGATACATTATTCATCAAGTTAAAAAAAACTAAGAGTTGCTTAAATAAAGTTATTTTAAATAAACAAAGAAAGTTATTGGTTATTGAAAATTATTAAAGTCAATTGAATAAAATGTTGAAAACTTTACTTATAAACCCATTAGACAAAATAAAGTTCTGAATATTTTTATTTACACAGAAAATATTCTTTTAAAAACTTTTCAGGCACATATGAATTTTACTGTATCAAGTTAAGATTGAATTAAACCATGAAATTATCTACCATTTATGCTGTCTATTTTTACTTGTATGCTACATACATAAACATAGAATTCCATTCTTTGCTGTTCTTAACATTTTTGGAAGGGCAGTTGGGCCACACCTGGTGGTGCTCAGGGGTTACTCCTGGTTCTGTGATCAGAAATTATGTTTGACAGACTTGAGGGACCATATGAGATGTCCAGGGACAAACCCCAGGTCATTTTCATGCAAGGCAAGTACCCTGCCTGATTAGTTGTTGCTTTGTCCCCAGTCATTCTTAACTTATAACATTCCTCAATACAAAGGAAAAAAATCAAAGTCACAACAAGAATAGTTCTCTCAGTATACAAACACTGCATCTAGTCAGAAATTTTCATTCATAATAGCTCAATGAATTTAAGCAGATAATGTGGAGGTAAGTTCCTTATATTTTGCCTTCAGATTAATTATAATTTCTTAGTAGCATTATCTCTTTCTCCAATAGTGCTTCTCACCATATATTAAAGGTTTTCTATATTGAAAAAAATTCCTGTCTGTTTAATTCCACATTTAAGCTTTTGTTCTTTCTCTTCTACTTTAAAACTTCCTGATGTGGTTATTGAAATTTGGGTCTATTCTCACAGTTCCCATTCGCTCTTCAACCAATTCTGATCTGAAATCTGTAGTTACCATTCAATTGAAAGTCTTTCATTGAGGTTATCCTTAACATGAAAGGGACAATATTCAGGGCACTTACTTAATTAGGTCTTACTTGAAATTCTGCCATCATTGAATATTTTTTGCTTCTTTTTTTATGACAGAAAGATTCTAACTCTTTATGGCACATAGTACTTGTTTTCTTTCCAAGAGTCGATTGTTCAGTCTCAGTGTTATAGCTTCTCCTCTGTTGTCAATTCAATAATTGCATAAATGATATTTTTATTTAATTATTCATTCTATCATTCCTCCAGTACATCATAACCACATACTTTTCCATGATAATGTGGTCAGTAAGTTTCTCTAAGTACTAGTACAGAGTCTTCAAAATCTGACTTTCAAAATTATTTTAATGCAACAGTGTTCTGTAATTTTCCTATAGCAAGATAAATAATTTTATAGCTTTTATATACACATTAACATTGAGTAGGTGGCAGAAGATTGAAGAAATACAGACTAAAAGTGGAAAGCTAAAATATAACCTTGTGCTTTTAAGGGCATGGTGATTTTTTTCTTCTTCCATATCTTAATGGCAGGCATTTACATTGTTAAAGGATAATAAAATGCCATTTTATAAGATTGCATTTTCTGTTGTAGGGCTACAGTAGAAATAGCATTCAAAGCTATTAAGCTATTTTATTACCATAGACTTGGAAACAATAAAAGAAGCAGAATTTTAGAATGAAATATCAAGGAATTTGTCTCTTCTATCTTTTTCAAAAATTAAATTTCATTGTTTCAAATTTAATTTTATTATCTGTACTAAAATTTTGGAACCTATTATTATCTCTCTCAGTTCTGTCCATGAATGAAAATATATTTTGCATATGGACATTTACATTTAAAAGGAGACATTTACAGAAAATAATATATAAAGAAGTAGTCATGTTTTTCAAAAATTAAAATATAACTGATATAATTAATTATATTATGTTGAGTTATAACAAGCATTATATTTTTCTGGTTTGGGGGCCACACCCAAACAGGTGCTCAGGGATACTCCTGGCTAAGTGCTAAGAAATTGTCCCTGGCTTGTGAGATACTTCCAACTATGAATTATCTTTGTGAAATAGAAGTTCTGAAGAGTTCAAATCTGTTGTTTTTGATCATGAATTTAATTGTTAAATTTGTCATTTAGTTGATATGGAAATTATATTTTTGGTATGTGTGAAGGGGGATGGTATTCTTTGTAGTGCAAAGGCAGACAATTCAATGCATGAACCTGTTTGAGGGGGTATCAAGGCTGTACCAAATAGTAGCAAGCTCTGGGCTGTGCTCCCTATGAATGCTAGACATGTGCCCTTAGCCTATGCGCTATCTCTGGCCCCCAAATAGCAAAATGTTTAAGTCTATGATGTAGAACAATGGTTAGAGCACATGCCTAGCATCTGTCAGATCTGGATTCAATGACTGGTACTTTGTAGCCTCCCTAAGAATTCCAAGATACTTCACTGAAAGCTAGTGAATACCATTGGGTGTGGCCTTGGAGTCCCAACTCTGCAGGGATAGCCTGAGCACTCCAGCACTAGAAAGCCTGAGCAGCATTGCCATCTCAAGCCCTGAAGCTGAAGAATTGGTGGCCAAGAATTGACAGGGGAACCCAAACCTCCTGAACTCTACTTGTGAGACCACTCCCAAAAGAATAAAATATATTAAGTTATTATCTAATTTTCTTTACTTTCTTTTTTTCCAGCCACACCCTGGTGATGTTCATGTGTGAACTGCTTCTGGCTATGCACTCAGAAACTGCTCCTGGCTTGGGGGACCACATGGGATGCCTGCGGATCCAAGTGTGGTCCGCCCTAGGCTAGCGTCTGCCTTGCCCATTGCACCACCACTCTGGCCCTCTAACTTTCTTTAAAGAGAAAATTTCTCCCTACCATATTTGAAAGGTACTTCTTTTAACATGATGTCCCCTACTTTCCAATAAAACCATTTCTGATAATAGCTTCAAACAAACAAACAAAATGGATTCAAACAAACAAACAAACAAAATTGAACAGTAGGCTAATGACTAACATTATAAGCAAGATTGCACATTTAAAAGAAATTTAAGTAGACAAAATACTCAGCCTATAAATATTAAAATATATGGTAAATATATTATAACATTTTAAAGAGTTAAGACATATATTATATAGAAAGATATGTATAAAATAGTTTAATTCTGCTTGTAATGCATGTGTATGCCTTATTTTTATGTAATGTAGTGATTTTCAATTTCTGATTCATGGAGTGGTATGAGATACAGGGTTAAAACATTTAAGACCAGGGCCAGACAGATAGCATGGAGAGAAGGCATTTGCCTTTCATGCAGAAGGTCATCGGTTCAAATCCCGGCATCCCATATGGTCCCCCGTGCTTGCCAGGAGCGATTTCTGAGCATGGAACCAGGAGTAACTCCTGAGCACTGCCCGGGTGTGACCCAAAAACCAACCAACCAAACAAACAAGCAAAAAACATTAAAGACCTCTCTGATATAGTTTACTTGAATGGCAGGAAAATGAAATTCATTTTCTTGGGTATTGAGAAGTGTTTGCTGATTATATAAGTAAAATAGAGATTCTTTTACTCATTTTGATTGCTTTGCTTCTTCAACTTTAACTATCACTTTCTTTGAAGAATTTGTCAAGTGTGAAGTGTGAAGAAGTGTGACTCTGACTTTTTTCTTTTGTAGAGAAGCCTAGAAGAACTCTGTACTAGAGCTATATAGGATTGTAAAACATTCTTTTAATGTGAATTACTTATGAATTTAAATACCTATTTATTATTATATTTTGGTTTTTGGGCCACACCCAGTGATCTCAGGGGTTACTTTTGACAATGCTTTCAGAAATCGCTCCATATGGGGGACCATGTGGGATGCCAGGGATCGAACCCAGGTTCGTCCTGGGTCAGCTGTGTGCAAGGCAAACTATTGTGCTGTCTCTCCAGCCTCTAAATACCTATTTTTAAAAGATTTATTATGTATGTGCCTTTTTTTTAATCTCACGGTATCTAAAGCTTTCAGGCAAAATTCTTGGCAATAGAAATCTGGCATCTCTTCCTCATGATTTTGGATTAATTTATTCCTAACATCTTAGAATAGAGATAGTCACTTAAGATTCTTTTACTTTTGGTATGACTACTTCAATTTTGTCTCAGTTATATTATTTACAAAATATGCTTTCATTTTCATTTTTGGGTTTTTTATTTTGTTAACTGGAGGTAGAACGCAATAAAATATAATGATTGCTCAAACTTTGCTGCTTTGACAAAAATCTATTCTATGAAAGCACAGTTATGTAAAGTAGGCAGGCAGGTAGTCCCATTGTTCAATAGCTTAACTATTTGTTCATTGCTAATATTATGAATGTCATAACCTAGCAAGGAAAAGACTTTAAGAATGTGAATATATAAGGTATTAAATTATGTGATGTTCATAACAACAATATGTGAATGATTCACTTTACGTGATAAAGCATGTCCTAAATTTTACTAGATTTTTTTCTATACTGGAAAATCCCTGGTGAAGGTTTGTCTTTTATTACTTGCCCAAAATTGTACTTGTAATTATACGAATAGGTTGGCATTTAAAATACATTTACTTATGTAAGATTAAATGATAAATGAACAGCTATTTGCTTAAATTCCAAGATATTAGGAACTCTAGTCATTGAGAGAGATGAATACCCTATGAAATTTTGAAACTGCAAGATAAAGTTTCAGTAGTGAACATGTTTTGATATGATGGAAGAGTAATAGCTTGAGAAGAGAATGGGATAAAACAAAGAACATCTTGTGGTGATGCACTTGTGCTCAATTTCTACTTAGGACATTTCAAACACTAAGAATGTCAGTTTTATAAGTCAGAAAACATAAGCACAATATTGTAAGTGAGAAAACATGGGCATAATTAGGGGCTAGAGAGATAGTATAGTAGGTCTGTCTACTACATGGCATGGTCAAGCTGTTTTTGATCTTTGGAGACCTGAGCAATCACGTGTGGCTTAATCCTCTCATTTTGCAAAGTGGGAACAATAATATTTTTCTCATTGGGCTTATGTATAAAACAGGTTATTATTTCACTTCATTTTCTTCTTCATTGGAAAAGTTATACTTGTTCCCTCTCAATGAAACTTGGGAGTCAGTGCTCTGAAGTTCTTACCTAAGAGTACAGGAGTTGTTTCAGTTGTCTGATTCCTTTCTGAAATATAAAAACTATCTTTTGCTTGGGGAGCTTGTAAGTAGCCTTCAAGACCCTCAGCAGTCCCCAGTGGTTGCTTATTACATGGATCGCATGTAACGGAGATTGATGAGGAGAATTTCAGCAGGTGCAAGAATTGGCTCACTATTCTGGCCGGAAATGCACTACTCCTCTCCTTCAAAGTGAACATTAGCATTGATTTACAATTCAGTTCAGGTTATCACTATGGTTTTTGAAATTCCTCCAGGATATGGGTCAGGATTACCACACACCTATTATTCACTTTCCATTTTTTACCATTTTAATCACTGAAATTAGTCATAGCAATTTTATAAAAATTCCCAGGCATATACATGGAAAATATATAGCTAAAATTCTCTACTTGTTTTGATTGCTTTAGTTTATACATTCAGTTCACAGTGCAAGGCAGCACATTACTTTATGATAGATGATAAAGTGTCAGGATGATAATCGTGAATAATCAATTTTTGACTTGCCAACGTGACACCAAAATGTGCAAACCTTGCTGCCTAGTACTGGCTAGCATTTGTTATTGAGGTTTCTTTTTTTATGTTTTATACCTGAGTTTTATTTGTTTATTCTGATGTAATGAAACACTGTTTTTTTCTAAACTTTGGGCATAGCTGATTGTGCTTGTGCTCCCCCACTAAACCCACCTGAAATAATGCATTAAAATATTACTTAAGTTTTAGATGCACATCATTCATTTTCAACACATGTATATATTACATTAAATTCAGCACTTCAATGTCTATATATTATACCTTAAATATGTTCAATTCTATGCATGTACATTCCTTTTATTCTTTTATTTTCTTTGGTTTTTGGGCCTCACCCAGTGACATTCAGGGGTTAGTCCTGGCTCTGCTCTCAGAAATCGCTCCTGACTTGGGGGACCATATGGGATGCTGGGGCTTGAACCAAGGTCTGTTCTGGGTTAGCTGTGTGCAAGGTAATTACCCCACTGCAGTGCTATCACTCTAGCCCCTCTAAGTACATACATTTCTTATTTTAATAACACAGTTCAGGCCAAAACAATTCTGCTTAAATTTTCTCATATCTATGTATTTTATTTTGCTAGAATGTAAAACCAAATAGAATTATTTTACCTAGAAAATATAACAAACTAATTACTGTGCAGAAATTATGTAAGCAATAACCCAAATTATAAGATAAGATTACTTTAGTTAGATATAACAGTATAGCAGTTAAATAGTGTTATATTGTGAAAAGAGAATTGCATGGTTGAAAATGGCAAAGCATGGAAATCTATAATTTATTACAGGAAAATAATTACATGTAGCGATGGCTTTTAATTATGGCTATGTATCACAACCACAGAGTATTTTTTCTCTAATAAAAAGTGAAACAAAACAATAAAACCCTCCTCAGGGGCTGGAGAGATAGCATAGAGGTAGGATGTTTGCCTTCATGCAGCACAATGGTTTGAATTCTGCATCCCATATGATCCCGGAGCCTGCCAGGAGCAATTTCTGAGAGTAGAGCTAGGAGTAACCCCTGAGTGCTGACGAGTCCCAAAAACCAAATAAATAAATAAATAAATAAAAATAAAAAAACCCTCCTCAGCAAAGGTCATAGTAGATAATTTGAATAAGGTAACCCAAATGAAATATCAAACAACACAATTCTCCTGAATCTGATTTTTGCTAAATGTATCAGTTTACCTAATAATTATAGGTCTTCTGCGAATATCTGGGAGAAAAAGGTAAATCATCAACATAACTGTTAATGATAACCTGGTGCTGATCTTTCCCTTCAAAATCCTGGGATCCTAAAATATGTTTAGTTCTGTGTAGTAGGTCCATTTCTTTCTCTAGTGGCACAGTTCAAACCAAGATATAATTAACTGACATAGCCTTACGTTTCTGAAATATTTGGAGAAAGCTTAATTATTAGTAATGATGGCAATTGGACATGTGTATTGGTTTTCATGTTTTTTTTCCTAATATAATGATAAAATGATATGGTAAATTTTTTAATGGTGTGAACCCACAGGGACAAAAGTTAAGGAGTGGAGAAAACTTCAGTGATTTTGGGAACCAAGAAATAAGTGGGCATGTGGAAATGACCTAGCACTTTTGAAAAATTATATCTTGATGTGTAATTATATAGAAAACAAAATAACAACATAACTTATCTCCAAAACTTCTAATGGTGAGAAGAGATAAGAAGTGTACTTGAAAGTAAGCTTAAAGCAGAAATAAATAAAACCGATTAGGGTGGTTACATTTCTGTTCAAGGATAAGCCAAATCTTAAGCTGTATTGCTTTTTGCTCCCAAATTACCTTTGCAGATACAGGATTTGATCATCTGAATGTCAAGCTTTAGTTAGCATTTGAATCATGAGTTCAAGGTTCAAAGTTAGCTCACTGTAAATGCAACTTCTTTAGTATGGAATTCTCAATTTGTCTTAAACGTATTGGTATAGTTTATAACAGATTAGATACTTTAAAATTTGATACTAGATTTCAAAAAAATCATTGGTTGTTGGTATAAAATCAATTTCCATACATCAGATATTTTTAACCACAAGTGGAGGGGTTTGAATCATGTAGGATAGCTGTGAAAAATTAATAAAACAAGCCAGTCAGGAGAGTCATGGAGTCAGTGTTGTCTTACTTTATTGCCTCTCTGTGTGCCAAGCCAGACTGACCTTTCATTATTAAGCCAGTACTAAATCACTCAGTGGGATGGGAGGTAGAATGAGATCTAAGTGGACTTTTAGATATCAAAGGAATAGGTTTAAAAGAAAGAGGAAGATGGAGGAACAACTTTATTTTAGGTTAATAGCTGGTTGTCATCTTACAATTTCACCGTTTCTGTTCAAAACAAAACAAAACAAAATAATTGAGAAAGGCTACATAAGTTTTTTCTACCATTCACCACCAGAGGCAGGAAGCCCAGATCAGAACTTATAAAAATATTATGCATAGGCACAGCAAAAGTTGACTGTAAAAGGGTCAGAGGTTAGTTTTGCATACAACATACTTAAAAATTAGCTTTTTCCATATCCTTGTCTTATACATATAATAATTTTTCATAGACTTTTCTGAACATAACATTAGAACCTTTCTGCAGATACACTTAATTTGAAAATTCTTAAACATTCTTACACTGAGCACCGTAATATGAGTCTAGAACATCCAAGATCCTCTTCCATAAGCTTTTCTAAACAAATCATTAAAACATTTCTACAGATATATACACAGTTTAAAAATTAGTTTGCTAGAACATTCTTATAATGAACTCTTTAGTAAGAGTCTATAGTATCCACATTCCTTTTCCATTGACTTCTGTTAACAAAGATATTAGAACATTTTGCAGATATAACTTGAGAATAAGTTGCTAAACACACACAATTAAGCATCACAGCAATAGGGAAACATTCACTAGGATAGCTGAGAGAGAACTATTACAAACCTAACAACTGGAACTGTGCAAACTAATGTTAAACAACTAGAGTTTGATACAAAGTCTTCTGTTTGTAGTGGGGAAAAGGAAAATAAAATGAGTACATCAAGATCTATACAGGAAGAATATATAGTTTAACCAGCGATATAGTGACTGATGCAAATATGGTCAAGAGATTAACCTAGAAGAAAGTTGCCAGGAAGTCTGTCCCTTTGGTCTTTGGCTGGACTTGGATTATCTATCTTCTCCAACTCCACTTTCTGTAGTTGGTTGCTGGGGTCTCCTGGGATGGAAAGGTCTTTGGTACCTGGGCCATAATCTCGGTAGGGGACCCGCTTATCTCCTTGCTGTTGGTCCCCCTCCAGTGAGATTTCTTTTAGACATCTACCCCATCAGTGATCTCAATAAGCTGCTGCAGGTGGGAGGGCTGAGGTCCTCACACAAAGCACCTTTGGTAGAAGAAAGACTGTGGGCATCAGAATCTGGGATGCAGCTCAGTGTCTTCAACTCTCTTAATTGCCTGATTCTGTCTCTCCTGAGGTGGCCTCTGCCACATTCAGAACAGAGACCACGTGTACAAATGTTCTGGTGAAGGGCACTCAGTCCAGTTCCAGGAGGCCATTATGGTGATTTCCACCAGTGTTATCACTCACTGTCATTGGGGGGATCTTAGTTTTCTGATCCACACACTCCATATTTTCAACTCCAGGTGGATGGTTCTGAAGCAAGTAGGGTAGCTGTGAAGATTTAATAAACCAAGTCAATCAGGAGAGAATCATAGAGTTAGTGACTTCTTGCCTTGTGGTCTCTCAGCATGCCAATCCAGACTAACATTTCATTACTATTTTTTTTACCCTACCCCAACCCAACCTTTAATTATTAAACCAGTACCAAGACCCTGGGGGAGGGTAGAGTGAGAAATAGGTGAACGTTGACATATCAAATGGATAGGTTTAAAGAAAAGGGGAATATGTGGGAACATCTTTATTTTGGGTTAATAGCTGGGTGTCATCTTACAGTTAGTTTTAAAAATGCACTAGTTGAGGTTGGAGCAATAGCACAGTGGGTAGGGCATTTGTCTTGTATGTGAGCGATCTGGGCTCAATCACCGACATTCCATATGGTTCTCTGAGCTTGTCAAGAAAGATTTTTGAGGTGTCAGAGAGATAGCACAGTGGTAGGGCATTTGCCTTGCAAGCAACTGAACCAGGATGGACAGTGGTTTGAATCCCGCTATCCCATATGATTCCCAGAGCCTGCCAGAAGCGATTTCTGAGTGCAGAGCCAGGAGTAACCCATCCCTGAGAATCTCTGGGTGTGACCCCTCAAAAAAAAAAAAGAAAAGAAAAGGAAGAAAGATTTTTTTGAGCATAGCACCAGTATGAACCCCTGAGTGACCCCCCCAAATAAACAAACAAACAAACTTAAAGCACTAGCATGCACTAATGTGATAGTACTGCAGATAGGGTACCCACATGATTTGCACATGACTGACTTAGTTTTCATACCCCATATGGTCCCCTGAGTATCACCAGAGGTAATTCCTGAGTGCAGAACTTGAAGTATCTCCAGAGCACAACTAAGTGTGGCACAAAAAGAAAAAGACAAAGAAATCACTATCTATATAAATTGGAAAATAGAATTCATTTAAACTATTGTTATATTTAATAAGAAAGTGAATGACATTAGATGAAGTTATAGAGAATTGATGGATAAACACAAATTTAAAAGACTTATTTCCTATTTAGTGTTAAGTTTCAAAAAATATGTAATGTGAGAGCATTTCGTTCTATTTTCTTTTCATATAATACCTTTCTAAATTTTTATTTAGGTACTTATTTTTGTTATTACTTATATCAGTTAGATTCAGTAATAATATTGTAAATGAATATAATTTTGTATATGATCTTATTTATTTTGGGTAATAAATATACTACAGTTCAATTCAATAAGTATTTAAGGTACTTATCATAATTAGTCTACTAGTGACCCTGAAAAAATGATTTACACACTATGCACAAAGGGAATTAATAATTGTATGGATCATTTGACATTTGACTACCTTTAAGATTAGTATGGATGGACAGCTAACCATCTGGTATCTCATTCATATCTTCCTCAAGTTAAGAGACTCTATTCACTTTTAAATAGTCCCTGCTAGATGATTTAACAATTCTGTATAATTCATTATGTTAAAGGCAGTTGATGAAGCATGAAGTAAGTAATTTCTAAAGTTACTTTTAAAGGAGGTCATGAGCTGACTAATCCAGGATTGACTATTTCCCTCTAAAGTGATTCCTGAACCAAAGATCTTTGGGACAGATGAAGGTGAAATGCTCTAAAACAAGAAAAAAAAGCAAATTAAAAGAAAACTAAATTGCTTTCAATTTTTAATCAAAGTTCTAAGTTAATCTCCTTCTCCTTTATGAGAGGTATACCCACCAGTGCTCAGGTTTTATTCCTGGCTTGCACCTGGGATTTACTCCTGGTGGTACACAAGGAAACATATAGGGTGCTGAAGATCAAACACTGGACACCAAGTTTAGTGGAAATACCCTACTCACAATCCTATCACTTGGTCTCCTAATGTTTTCCTCCTTAAAGAAAAAGAAATATTTTGGAAACCATAATTTATGAGAAATTAACATCCTTATAACAGATAAACTATGGTGAGTAAGGTGAGTATAGAGATATTTTAACAAATAATATTTTTCACATCAAAGTTATTTGTACCGGGGGGAGGGAATAAAAGTTATTCGTACAGACAGAATTTGCAATATCTCTTAAATTTGTTTAAAAATATGCAGAATTTATTTGTTGAAAATAATATCTTTTCTTGAAAATAATATCTTAAGGTCATTTTTCTTAAGTTCCAACTGAGTATATTCCATTGTTTTATTTATTTATTTAATCATTTATTTTTTATTTATTCATTATTTTGGGCCACAGCCGGTGATTCTCAGGGTCCTTTCTTTGTTTTTGTTTTTTTGTTTATTGAGCTACACCTTGGCAGTGCTCAGGGGTTACTCCTGGCTCTGAGCTCAGAAATTTCTCCTGTAAGGACATATGGGATCATATGGCATGCTGTATATCATACCTAGGTCAGCCACATAAATGGCAAATGCCCTTCTTGCTGTGCTATCACTCTGGCCCCATATCCTTTCTTTATCTCTTTAAACATGCTAAGTTATAAACATGTTAAATTATTAAACTTTGGATAATTTTATCTTTTTATGATCTTTTTGCCAGCCTGTCTTAGGGACTCCAGATTGGTAGATAAAGGTTGTATAAACTTTTTTTTTAAGGAATATATTCTCGAAATTTTCCTGCATTTTTTCTCAGATGTCTTGTCAATTATAATATCTAAAGTAAGCTAGATTAAGACCTACATGGAAATTTTTTTCATTCAATAGACAAGGTGGAACAAGAGAGGTTCCTCAAAAGAACTTCCTTCTAGCCCCAAAGATAGACCCATTCTCCTTAGTGCCTTATTTTTCTTCTATTTCTCAACTAGTGCATAAATAGTGAATAAACAAAGAAGTTATGCTTTAGTATGCCAGGCCTATTAAGAGCAGGATCATAATACTGAACAATATATGTATTACCAAGGGCTTGTTCAAAACTATTAGTTAGAGGTGAAATTGTCTTTTAATTTTAACAGGAATGTTTGCTTCACTATAAGAGAAGCAGTGGATATAATTTGTGCAGCTTTCTGTAATGTAGGCTCTTAACAAGGGATATAGGTAACAAGGATTGTAATAGATAAGGTTATTTCTGGAGAGTGAGTATACATCTATTATCTAATTCTTTGCTGCATTCTTCAAACACATGCATTCCTCAGTAAAAAATTTCCCAAAATACTTTTGCTTTGGGAAGAAAAATAACCGACCAGCTGGATTTCCTATATAATTTATTTTCTAACAATGACTTCAGCATTTGGGTTGTATGATTAATTCATTTTGGGTGCTGAAATAGACATGAGTATTCATTTGTTAACTGCCATTCTATCAAATTAAAAAAACAACAAACAAAGTACCTTTTAACTTATTTCCACATATCCTTGATTTGAATAATTTATTCTTAGATACAGTGTTATCAGTTACATAATTATTCTATTTTATTCCTGGGATTTCTTATTTAATTTCTATACTTTACTACTTTTAGCATTGTCAAACTCATGCTTTCACATTTAATGGCTTATCATTTACATTAACACCATGTAATGTAAACTTTTAAATAAGCAGTCATTAATATACATTTGTTTTTCAAGTGCTGTTATTCTCTCTGAAATTATTACCTAGAATGTCAAAAACCATTTGAGATGACCTCTCAAAGGTTGTCATTCTTTCTTGCTTTTTCATTGTCACACAGATGCAACTCCTAACTCATTGTTGCTATTTGTTGTATTTTTCTGCATATATAAAAGTAAATACTGAAATTTATGAACTGAGAAAGGTAATACCATCTCATAATATACACTTAAAGTGTTTTTAAAGCTAATGACCTAGTTTCCCATCTTAGAAAAACTGAATAAGGTCCAATAGTTACATGCTTCAGAGAGAATTTTTTCCTAAGGTATGTTGAATCATGTGAGGAGTCATCAAAATTGTTATATTAAGGATATTGACTTTTAGTAACATAAATTTTTAATCTTGGCACATTGAATATGTGTGGAGTATACCTTAATAGATACTAAATAAAGCAGAGAGACATATTTCATTTATAAGAAGAAATAGTATAAACATATAATATACCTCCTTTAAAACTACTTATTTTTTTAATGTGCTAGAAATTCTAGTTTGCATTATACAGAAATAGGTGGGACAGTTTATGTAGATTGGAAGAAATAAAACTGATTACCAGTAACATGACTGTCTCTTTAGAGAATCCAAAAGAACTTCCATAAATATGTCTGGAACTAATAAGTTATAATGACATTACAGAAGGATGAGAGATTGTGAAGGAAGAAGAACTCAAACCTGGACCCCATTGGTTCTGAAACATGGGGTCGGGTAAAAGAATGTACCAGGAGCATGAGAAGGTTTAGACAAAAGCAATGGCAGTATAATAAAGAACAGTAGCACACTATTCAAATTTAGTAGAGAAAATAGTAGAGAACCCCAAAGAAAGACCTGTAAGGTGTTCTTAGGGTAAACAATTTATGCTGCTTTAGGTACAAAGTTTCTGCATTCTAGAGATTAGTTAGTTCTGGGAGGTGAAGTGAGTAATTAGGAGATACATAGTCAATTTTGGGAGTGAAGTGAATTGTCTATATAATGTTCTGACCCATTCATGTGTAAAAATTATATAAAGTGATTTGAACTTATTCCTGGATGGGAGTAGTGAGACCAGTTCTAGAATTTTGAATGGCAGATGCATAGGCTAGCTTGCTGAGCCAAATTTGTAAGATGGGAGTGCCTAATCTGGTTCTAAGAACTGAGTTCCAGAGTAGCTATGGAACTCAGGAAGTTCCTGAGATAAACTGTGCCACTAATTATGCTGGCAAAAATTAGCTCAGTCTGTCAGATCTTTGAGATAAGAACTTAATTTAAACATCTTTTAGGGGACTTTTGTTAGACTAGTTAAATTTGTATGTTACTTTTATAATAATAAATTCATCCAAAATTTGTGAGTCAACAGTTATGACATATAGTAGAATATTGACATTAACATTTTTTTGGCTTTTGTCCAGCAGTGCTCAAGGGCTTCTCCTGGCTCTGTGCTCAGAAATCACTCCTGGAAGGTATGGGGGATCTTATGGATGCCAAGGATCAAGCCCATGTCCATTCCATGTCTGCTGCATGCAAGGTGAATGCCCTGATGATGTGCTATTGCTCTGGCCGGAGCAGTGGCGCAAGTGGTAGGGCGTTTGCCTTGCACGAGCTGACCTAGAACAGACTGGGATTCAATCCCCTGTCATCCTATATGGTTCCCAAGGCCAGGATCAATTTCTGAGCAGACAACCAGGAGTAACCCCTGGACATCAATGGGTGTAGCCCAAAAACAAAAACAAAAAGATAAAATTTATAAACTACAAAGAAAGAAATGATTAAAATGAAGAGGTTTAATTTTAGGTGCCTATACAGATTAAAAGACTCAATAATTTGTATTTGATTGGGGGAAGGACATCATACAGTTTTAAAAAGGTTTGTTTTATCTATAATCAAAGACATTAATATTTGGCATATGAAAAATTTCCTTTAACAAATCCATACATAAGTTCCGGATCTATAGCATAGTGGGTAGGAGGTTGCATTGTACATAGCCTTCTAGGGTTCAATTCCTGACATCCCATATTGTCCCCCCAAGCACTACCAGGAGGGATTTCTGAGCACACAGCCAGGAGTAACTTCAAGCACAGCAAAGTGTGGCCCAAAATCCAATTACTAAATCCCTAAATAACAAAATAAGACTGGCATTCATAATAGCAGATTGGCAAAATTATAAAAGCAAATATAAGTTTTAGGGGTTCATAGAGGAATAGATATATGAATATTTTTGCTGTAATTTTGGATAACTGGATAACTTGGAGATCATTGTACATTTTTAGGGGCAAGCAGAGTTAGGTGACACCCAATGGTGCCCAAACACTCATTTAGCATATTGCTTAGGAATTGTCTCAGGTCTCTAGGCATGCTCAGCTGACTAAGCTGTACTCAGAATGGAAAATTGGTCACTCATATGCAAAGTCTGCAGACACCACTTCCCTAAGTATATATAAGGTGAGTATAATTCTTTTTTGGTTTGTTTTGTTGTGGAGTTACACCTGGGCTATGCTCAAGGCTTACTCCTAGTTCTGTGCTCACAGGATATTCTTGTTGTGCTCAAATTCAGTGTTGGGAATTATACCTGAGTCAGCCATCTGTAAAACAAGCACCTTATCTATTGTGTTATTTCTCTGGCCCCAGACTGTTTTTTGGTTTGCTTTTGAACCACACCAGGCATTTTAGAACTTATTTCTAGCTCTGTACTTAGAGGTCACTCTTTGCAAGTTTCTGGAGACCACATGTAGTACAAGAGTTTGAAGGTGATTCACCACATGAAAGAAAAATGCCTTACCCACTGTACTAGCACTTTGATACCTGATAAACATAACTCTTAACCTAGAATTTTTCTTTTAGGTATTGCTGAGAAGAATGTTATAATTTTAAAAAATGAGTTGCACAACAAAATTCAATGTGTTATTTTATTTATATAAATTTAAAAGATGAAAATAATGAGTAGTAAATTATGAATATGAGTGCATATGTAGAGAGTTGGGTAGTTGTAGATGTGGGCGGGTTATAAATGACAAGTTGTATGTGACTGATATACATTAGTGTCAAAAATGAATAATTTGACAAAAGTAATTATCTACTGGGATTTTCTAATGTACTTATGGTGGTTTATTTATTAAATTAAGAAGTAGATTGATTATGAACATTTTCTAAGTAAGTTGTGTGGGGAATGAAATGAAATTTGGTACAATAGTCTATATTTTACTAGTCTTGAAAACTTAACTAGTCTTAAAAACGAGGACATCAGTTAGATAGTAGACATTTAAAACAATCACAGTCTTCCATTTTTCAAAAGGCTGAAATAGTTTATAATAGGGAGAGCTATTCATAAAAATAAATAAGATTTATTATTATAAGTAAAATTATATGTATAATTTTGTGTATATGTATAATATGTTAAATTATTTGTTTAAAGGTGCTAGAGCATAAAAGGAATATTTAAAAAATAAAAGTAAAATTAAAGATAGTGGAGAACTTTCTGTACTCAGTAGCTTAGAATCTGCAGTGGTCCCTTAAGGAAGTTATTGAATCTGCACACTAGCTACAAATTGCAATATAGATTCAGATCAGACAGAGGTCACTGCTATAAACAAAAAGTCTAGCCATACTTTTATAAGCTCGTTTGGCTATAACAAAAATGGAACTTGAGACTTAAACACATTTGCAAAGTCCAACTCTGACATTTCTTGAATTCTGAAGTTTTGTGAGCTTTGAGTCAAAACATCATTAAAACACAAACACACACACACTCATACACACAAACAACAACTGGATGAGATAGTATATAGCAATTTCCCAAGTTTAATCCCCAGCACCCCAAAAGGTCCCCTGAACCCTGATAGAAGTGATCCCTGAGAGCAGGGCCAGGAGTAAGCCCTGACCTCCGATTTGTAATAGCCCCAAAACAAAATTAGAAAAAGGAAAAAGAAAAAGGGAAAAAACTAGTAAATACTTATGGATGCCAAGGATCAAGCCCATGTCCATTCCATGTCTGCTGCATGCAAGGTGAATGCCCTGATGATGCACTATCGCTCTGGCAATAAAAATTTATATGGCAGGTTTTATTTCCTGAACACAAACAAATAAAAGTATATGAGAATAATGGTTGATAATGATAAAGAAATTGGAGATGGGAATGTTGCACTGGTGATGGATGGTGTTCTTTACATTGCTGAAACCTAAACACAATCATGTATGTAATCAGTTGTTTAAATAAAATATATATTAAAAAATCATATCCAGCTAAGAAAAAGAAATTATTTTTAAGGATGGGAAATTCTCTTAGATTGTCTCTAGAAATTATATTTCTTTAGGCATATTTAAGTGATTTTAGGGCTAATAATCTTCGTCCCAGATGTTTTATGGAAACTCACATACAAACACATAAACACAAGACACAACTTTTGACAATGATGCAGGTCTGGTATAGAATCAGGAAATTGAGAGGTCTCCTGTGTCTCACTTTCCCGAGTGAGACATCTTTTCAAAATGATGCAAAAAATATCAAAATGATACACAAAACAGGAGCTAAGTCTTAAAAAGTGAACAGAATGATGAGTACTGTTGGAAAAAGAGCTACAAGATTTCCAGAGTTCTGAAAGGCCAAGACAAAACAAGAAGAAGCTCAACTTGTACCAAAAGTCCTTACCTTGTCATAATTTTTCAGGACAACATCTGGCTTTTCAGTATTACCTCATCACAACAACTATCGGGATAAAACAAGTAAACATAAAGCTAATATATTTTCTGGGACTTCTGGTTTTCTTTTAAAAGAAATATTGTCTATCATTCAAATAAGTATGGCGAGACAAAAGGGGAAAATTCACGTTTTTGGCTAGGTTGTCACTTTAAAAACTACTAAGTTTTTTAAAGATATAGAATGAAAATTTGTAAAATTGTTTGAAAATACAAAATATGCTACATAAACAAAACAATATCCAGAAAAAAGAGGAAAGATGAATGCATCATATTCCCTGACTTAAGATTGTGTTCAAGACATTAGAAAAATAGTGTATGATGAACAAGATGGCATGTAACAAATGCAAACACAGCAGTGAAACAAAAGACACAGAAATAAGCCATTTCATAATAGGGCAGTTAATTTATGATAAAAGCGTCAAGACCACATAACGAGTAAAGGAAAGCTTACTTAAGAAATAATATTAGGAAAACCAAATCACTACATGCAAAAAAATGAAGCTAGATGCTTATTTAATATCACATGAAAATTATCTTAAAATGATACTTAAATATTAGACTGGAAACAAAATTCATGGAATAAAATATAAGTGATAAATCTGGACCTCAGCTTCAGAGATGTATTTGAGATTCAACTCAAGTGACCGGTAAACAAGAATAAAAAATTGGATGACTTGGGTAATAGCAGCAAGGATTAAGGCACTTGCCTTGTATGTAGCTGACCGAAGTACAATCACCATTAGCACATATGGTTCCTTGAGCACCATCAAGACTTATTCCTAAGAGAGTCAGGAATAGTCTCTACAACTTTTGGGTATGTACACATTGGATTACTGGTCCCACTCCAATCAATACTCATACTCCACCCTAGGGTGTAATCTGGAGATGGGATTATTGGATTATTCCTTATTTGGTATTCCTCTCCAACCCTAGGGTGTGACCTGGCTCTTGTGAATAAAAGCAGGGGTCTGAAGAAGACTGGTGCTCATTCTCAGTCTTCCTCTACTAAACTGCTTTCCTTCTTAGGAGCAGAAGGCTTGTGTGGTGGGATTCCTGGCTTGAGTGATAGATTTCCTGAACCCATTCTTGTACCTTTTCACTGTGAATTATTTTCTACATCAACATTTGTTTCCAGACCCACATCTCACAAGATCCTCATTTTGGAGCCTGGGGCTTTGTTTATAGGTAAAAAAACCCCAGATAAAGAAAGACTTGCCTCAGAAATTTTCACAGCAAAGGAAACTTAACACAACATCAAGAAGGTAGCTTTAATAATTATGAAAATATAATTCACAATATTTATCCACCAAGAGGCTAATATCAAAATAAATATAAAAACTTAGCCAAAACAATAATAAAAGAAAACAACTCAGTAAAATGAGAAAAAATTGAATATAAAATTCTCCAAAGAACACTTAAAGATGGTGCACAAACATGCAAATTATTAGAATAATTTCTTATTATAAAACAAAACTAGTTTTTGTAATCTTCACAACCTGTGGGAATAGCCTTTGTCAAATATGCCAAAATAAGTGTTGACAAAAATATAAGAATAAATGAACTGAAGTTTGCTGTTTGTGGGAAAATAAAGTGCTACAACTTCTATGGAAACAGCCTGGAAACAGATAACACCTATTATTGTCTGAAAGATACCAAAGTCCTAACTTATAAGAATTTATTTTTCTTTCTTTATAACAGCTTTAGCCACAGTAGACAAAATATGAAATCAACTTAAACGTCCATCAACATAACTGGATGAAGAAGCGTGACATATACTCAGTAGAGTGATAACTATCATGCAAGGAGTCTATAGTTAATCCCATGACAGTATACGTCAGGGATGGAGAAACCCTGTATCTCCTAGGCCTAGGGAATTCCCTCTATAATATCCCCAATAGTTACTGTGCCTATGCAGGGGGAAAAAGAAAAAAAAAGAAAAAAAAGCACAAAATAATCATTTTTCCACATATGTATAGATTGATTGTTTTTTTTTTGACGTCCTTATTTTAGTGTAGATATTGAAGTTGATGTTGCCTTTTTTATTTTATATTATTTTATCTTATCTTTCTTTTTCTTTTTGCACTCCAGCATGATTTGATTTCAGAACCATGACTATTATGTGGTGCTTCTCTTTATTGCTGTAGGGCTCACTGGATATTTAATTTGATATTTATTTCTGTATTGTTACGGTGTTTCAATTGCCCTTTTCATGTCCTCTCTCAAACTGAGGTTGATAGCCACTAGAAGGACTCCGTCCATTTTCAGCAAATTTTATTATTTTTATTTTTTTTCTTATTCTTTACCCCATTCTATTGCTTTTCTTTCCCTCAAACAAAAACACATAACTTGATTTATCTAGCTTAGCCTCTCAAATAGAGGCAGAAACAAGGGAGGGCACCAGGACCAAACAGATCACTAATATGATCACTGATAGTAAGCTAGACAAAGAGGGGACCACCTACTCTAGCAGCCTGGGGGTGGGTGATGGTGGGGGATATGGGTTGCAGAAAGGGAATGGGGAAGGGGGAAGACAAATTTGGTGGTGGGTACTCCCCTGATTCAATGTTAATATGTACCTAAAATGCTACTGTGAAAGATGTAAACCACTATGATCAAAATAAAAAATAATAATAAAGCAACTTTTGAAACAAGCAAAAAAAAAAAAAGAACTTGAAAAGGTACCGATTAGAACTTAAATATAGGGATACTGAGGTGATTGTGATGCAGGAAATAAGGAGGGAGTGAAATAACTAATAGATCGGTTTACTGATTATGTGGAATAAGAATTCCTGAAATAAATGCAAAAAAATAATGAATTTCTACACCATGTTAAGTTTATGGTAGTTATTAGAGGGAAAGGAAGGAGCAAGTAGATGAGTCTGTGTGGTGATAGAATGGCATTAGAACCTTTGATGGTGATGGTGGGTCTGGTGAATATTAAGCATACAAAAAGCACTAAACCCTTGCTTTAATAAAATCCATAATATTACTAAATTAATATTCCATAATAATACTTTAATCATATTTCATGAAATTGTTAAATTAATATTGTGTGATATTATTTAATTAAATTAAAAAATAATGTGAACATTAATAATATTGTAAACCACATTCAAAGATGAACAATAAAAAAGGAGAGATTTTATTTCGGAGCTACATTTGGGTGTGTTCAGGGCTTACTTTTAGCTCTGTGTTCATGGATTTTCCTGGCAGGGCTTTGGGGATCATATTTGGTTTGGGGGATTCAGCATTGCTTGACTTTGGGCAATACAATGGCCCCTCTATTGGTTCAGCACTTGAGAATTTTTTCCTTTTGTTTTTGGTCCACACCTGATGATGCTCAGGGTTTACTCCTGGCTCTATGCTCTGGAATCACTCCTGGCAGGCTCAGGGAACCATACAGGGTGCAGGGTATCAAACCCTGTTTGTCACACGCAAGATGAAACCTGCAGTACTATTGCTTCAAGCCCTGAGAAACTGTTTAGTTTTAGAGAAATAAAACTATATTTAATATGTTGAAGATGACAGTAATAAATGTTTCACATTATTATTTTATAAAAATCTTCTTAAAATAAATTATGAATGCTATATACCTAACTGTATCATCATACCTATTTTATATTTTGACCTCATTGATACATAGTCAAGCCATAAGCAGTAAAATTAATCCTGAGCAAAAGGTACTAAAGTAATATATCATAAAGTCTTAAATAATCTGAAGCATTTTAAGCAATAGACAGTGCTGGACAAATGCTGGACCAATAGAGGGGCCATTGTATTGCCCACAGTCAACCAATGTTGAATCCCCCAAACCAAATATGATTCCCAAATATAAGGCTTTAAATATCCAAGGACCCATGGTGAAACAAAAAAACTGGAAACATATTAATAACAAAAATAAACTTTGAAGATAATCTAAGAAAAAAATAGTGGGTTTTAGAACCAAAATTTCCCAAATTGTTAATGTTTATCAGCAGAAAATAAATAATAAAATGTTTCTGAAAATGAACCTGTGTCATATCTGGGTAGTGAATCCATTTTTTCCTATTATAATTTTTTGTTTTTTCTTTTTCCCCTTTAATGTTGATTCCAATTATAGTGTAATTAGCAACATGCTCAGAATGTGTAGGTTTGATTCTTTTGTCCATGACTATTGCCATGGGATCCAGCACTCATTTTTACTATTTTCTTTTTAATATTTTCAAGAATTGTATTGCTTGCCCCCTAAGAGTTTGCTCAAATGAGATAAAATAAGAAAATCTAATGAGCTTTAAAATCTTATAAATCTATATCACTTGAAGAGGGACATTCAGAATTTGTTCCTTTTATGTTTCCTTGAAAGAATTTTCTTGTCCTTCCCACTGAATTAAGTATTCTGTGAATATTATAAAAATGGAAATGCTTTAGTGGTTAAAAGTACTGGTACTTTTATGTTTTTGTCCAGTTTTTGATAATATTTAAATCATCTTTTAAGTATGAAGCAGGTTGGTTGAAAATGAATTAGTAGGGAAGGAGCCAATATGTTTTATAATACTCGGATTGGATATGTTTTTACAAACATACTGAGTTATTTTCTTTTTTGAAATTAGTATTTAAAAATACTTTTTCTACTAAATTAACGTGACAGAATCAGAGTTAAAGTAATTAGTTTTTATGCCTGTTTCTAAATGTGGAGATCTGAAATATATAAGGAGTGTCTGCAGTTCAAACATCAGACCTGATGATGCCTTATACAAATATTACATCATCTTATGCACTCCCAAATTTAACAGTATTACAAGGAACCAGGCTTGTTCTTGTTCTCCTATTCATGCATTTTCATGTTATGGAGGAAAAGAAACTCTATTATCCCAGAATTCTATTTCTTTAGCTACTTAATATGATCTCTTCTTTAACTGTGTAGTTAAATGGTTACTGTAACAAATGTGAGTTTCCTATTGTGATCATCTGTATCCTAACCCCAACTTTCTTTAAATTTCAGTGAATTTTTTTTTACTTAAAGAAAGGAGAAAATGACTCAATGGTAAAGATGATACCTTCATCATTCTGTTGCAAGTAAAATTTTGTCTTTATGTTATAATTGTGTCTTTCAGACTGTATTAAAAGGATAAGATGTAAGACTTTGCTTAAAGGCAAAGTAGAAACAAAGTATTCTGTACTCAAAAGTGGGCCTGCCCACCCACATTCTCTTCTCTCTTATTCCTCGGAATTTCTATTTGCACACAGATTTTCTTTAAAATAATGTTGTCATCTTAACTTATAATGTTATTAACCACAGAGTTCCTTGCATATTATGGTCCAAATTGTACCCTCCATCAGAGAGACACCTTTCCTCAATTGTTATTTTTAGGGTTACCCCTGCCAAGCTCCTCTCTTGTTATCTCTATCATCTCCCTGCCATGGTAAGCTCAGTTCTATAGACTGGACCCATGTACTGTTGCCTTTGGCCGTTTGTTATTCACTTATTATGCTGTTTTATATCTCAAATATAAGAGATATTGCTCTGTGCTCCTTCTGGTTGACTTCACTCACAATGTTACTTTCTGTTTCCATTCATGTAGTGCAAACTACATAATTTCATCTGCTCTTAAAATTGAGTAGTATGTCATTCTCTATACATACCATGGTTTTCTAATCAGTCATAAGTCATTGTTGGGCAGTTGGGCTGTTTCCAAATTTTGGCTATTATGAATAGTCTTCAGTACAAAGCTTGATCACAATAATGATTTCTATTTATTTATTTATTTATTTATTTATTTATTTATTTATTTTGGTTTTTTGGGTCACACACGGCAGTGCTCAGGGGTTACTCCTGGCTCCATGCTCAGAAATTGCTCCTGGCAGGCACGGAGGGGACAATATGGGGCACCGGGATTCGAACCGATGACCTTTTGCATGAAAGGCAAACGCCTTACCTCCATGCTATCTCCCGGGCCCCACAATAATTATTTCTTTAGTCCTAGTGAGAGAGGAAAGATTATAGTGAATGACCAGTGGCCAATTTCTAATCGCTCCCATAGTTATTTCATCCCTTGATTAAAAAAATAGTCATACCAAAAAGTAAAGATTAAAAAAAAAAGCTGCTATTGAGGAGTATGATAAATAATGTTATTTCTTTTCTTTGTCTTTGGACCATACCCGGAGATCCTCAAGGGCTATTTCTGACTATGCACTCTGGAATGCACTCTGCCCTAAGGAATTACTCTGGTGGTACTCTGGGTACCATAGGGGATACAAAAATCAAACATAGTCACCCACAAACAAGGCAAACATTCTACTGACTGTACTATGTTTCCTGCTCTGATAAGTAAATTTTTGAAAATGTCAAAGGCATTGATGAGATCTGGGAATGAAATTTAAATAAAACAAGGGTTTTATCTATAAAAGTAAAAATTATTGAGCCCCAGTTTGCTTTCATGTCCCATTAATCCCCTGAAACTTGACTAGTTTCGTTTTTGTTTTTGGGACACACCCGGTATTGCTCAGGGGTTACTTCTGGATCTATGTTCAGAAATCGCTCCTGGCAGGCTTAAGGGACCATATGGGATGCTGGGAATCAAACTGGGGTCCTTCCTGGGTTGGCTGCATGCAAGGCAAACACTGTATTTTACTCCAGCCCCATGGCTGGTTTTCTTTTCTTTTCTTTTTTTTTCTTTTTTTTTTTTTTTTTTTTTTTTTTTTTTTTTTTTTTTTTTTTTTTTTTTTTTTTTTTTTTGGTTTTTGGTTTTTGGGCTACACCTGGTGACACCCAGGGGTTACTCCTGAAATCGCTCCGGGTTTGGGGACCATATGGGATGCCTGAGATCAAACCTAGGTTAGTCCTGGGACAGCGACATACAAGGCAAAAGCCCTACTGCTGCGCTATCTTGCTGGCACCTGTATGGCTGGTTTTCAACTTACAAATATAATTAATCAATTTATGGTATATCTTAAATTTAGAGAAGGTTATGTGATAATTATATTCAATATAGCTGGCAAAAAGAAAGGCTTTAGACTCATCCTCCAAACCACTACCCACTTTCACTTCCAAAAGTGTAGGGGAAAAGCAACATAATTGCAGCACTATTTTATAACACTTAAAATTACTTTAAAATCTTACTGTGCTAATAATATTTTTTATCATGTGCTTATAATCAACATCTCTCCTCTCCCTCATACTAATCAAACACTGAAATTAAATTAAACTTTGAGCTTTGGTTAGATGAATTTAATGCTATTTGACAAGTCTCCTTGGGAATATTAATCTAGTTCAATGCAGAGCAACATGCTGAGTAGGAAAAATATTTTTCATTTTCATAAGTATTTTAAGAGACCCAAAAATCTGAATCCTGATATTAAGTGAAAGAGGAGTTCTGGGTCAAGGTAAGTGCTACATTCATTATCTGTATCAGTGAGATTATGATTTGCTCTTAAGCAAAATAACATCTTAGTAAATTAACTATGAACATTATAGTGAATACTCAAAAGAAAATATATATAAATTTTTTACAATGAGCACATAAGTTTAGGATCTTTTAATGTACTTCAGAGAATAGCATCAATTTTACATTTTGAGTGATAAATATGTTTTAAAAAATAAAATTATTAATATTAACTTGAGATAAAACTGGGCTGTAAATAGAAGTTTATCTTCAGTAAAGTTTTTAAAATAAAATTTATTAATAGCGTTTTAAAATAAAGTTTTATTGATTAACCATTGATTTATGATCTGTTTCACTCTTGATTCTTGTATAAGTCTCATTATACCTACTATCAACTGTCATTAACATTATCAAATTGATACATATTCCTCTTAATATTACCCTCTACTTCTCTTCTTCTCGGGTTACCATCTTGAAGAAGTGCCTAATCAAATCTCTTGTCCATTTTTAATTAATTCTATTTTATGTTGTTGAGCTATGTCTTTTTTGTATATTATATGATTTCACACACAAGAAATGCAGATATGTTCTTTTAGTTAGTGGCTTGCCTTTTTGTTTTATAATGATCTCTTTTGAACTGCAAGAAATTTTAATTTAAAGCAATTCCACTGGTTAATTTTTGCTTTTGTTTTCCTTTTCATTTACATTTTAGTCTCAAAAGACCTTTTTTAGGCTTTATTTCAGGAGTGCATTGTCTGTTTTGTTTTCTATATTCAAGCCATTAGTACACTTAGAGGTATTTTGTAGTGTGTGTATTGTGTTAAAATAGCATTTGTGGTTTCCAAACTTTCTAATACTATTTGTTAAGCAATTTTTACTTTCCTTCATTTTTTGGTCTTTATTTGTTTGTCATAAATGTCCATATATATGATAGTTTATTTATAAATTCTCAACTTTTAGTGATCTACAGACCTATTTTGTTACAGTACTATATTGTTGCAACACCTATGGTATAGTTTGTGTTCTTTCAACCTTTTTTTCATTAGTTGTTGTGGAATCACACCTGGTAATATGTTGAGACCATATCCATTTTTGGCTGTACCTGGGATATTCCAGAGCTACACTTTGTGGCTTAGAGCTACACCTTGTGGCTTAGGGACCGTGTGGTGTTAGGAGGTATCCATTGAACCTTGCACATACAAACTGTGTGCTCTACCACTTTTTTTGTTTTTTGTTTTTTGTTTTTTTCAGTTTTTGGGTCACACCCGATAGCACTCAGGGGTAACTCCTGGCTCTACGCTCAGAAATCGCTCCTGGCAGGCTGGGGGGACTATATGGGATGCTGGGATTCAAGCCACTGTTCTTCTGCATGCAAGGCAAACGCTCTACCTCCATGCTATCTCTCTGGCCTGTGCTCTAACACTTTTAATGGGAATTTCTTATCAAGTTTTTAATTTATTTTATACTTGCAGTCCAGAATCAGCTGGAAACCAGTGGTATAGTTTAAAAGTCAGATAATATATGATTTCATTTTTTCTTCTTTGTTTCTCTGCTATGTTCTTATTTTTCAGAGCTTTGTGATTATATACAAACTTCAGAATTGTTTATGTTATCTCTTTGAAAAAATGTGATTCGAATTTTTGTTGACTTAGTGAAATATTTGCTCACACATTAATAGTTACTAAGAAAGTAGCAATATTACATAATTTTTATTTTTATACTTTAAGATGAACTATTGTTCATATTAGTATTACTACGAATTACTAAATTATTAAGGTAAAGTTCAAAATTATTCTATTTTATTTAAAGAAAATTAATTATATTCAATGATATTGAATATTTTCAAATAGTAGCTGCTAAATGCTTGTTAGGAAGTGCCTTCAGTATTTGAATAGCCAAAAATAAGTCATTATTTCAAAATTATTTGGAATTCTGCAGCAGTCATTTAAATTATTCATCTTGATTGTGCCCTGTGTTTTTGTGCACTCAGAAACAAAAATAGCCATAACCTGAGTGTACAGTACAACTGAAATGACTTTCTCAGAGTTCTGGATGCTGGGGAATTCAAGGTGAAGTTGTCAGTAAATTCAATGACAATGAGTGCTTGCTTTCTGGTTCAAACATGGCTATTATGTTGTATATGCTTTCATTGTTCAAAGTCAATGAATAATCTTACAATTAAAATAATTCTTTCTAAAAGAGCCTACCCTCATATTCAACTACTGGAGACTCTACCTCTAAGTCTACCCTTGTGGACTTAAGAACCTTTAAGATGAAGAAAGTTGCCATGTGATGCTTTTAAATTAATGACCATTAGAAGTTTCTCAGGGAAATTTGGTTACGTAAGAAATATTCTTTGCGGGGCCCAGGAGATAGCATGGAGGTAAGGCGTTTGCCTTTCATGCAAAAGGTCATCAGTTCGAATCCCGGTGCCCCATATGGTCCCCCGTGCCTGCCAGGAGCAATTTCTGAGCATGGAGCCAGGAGTAACCCCTGAGCACTGCCGGGTGTGACCCCCCCAAAAAAAAAAGAAATATTCTTTGCAAAGGGGAGCTCTGAGTATTTTTTTCTGATTATCACATCATTTATATAACTGGGTTCTAGGAATTTATGAGACGTTTTTCATCAACTGTTGACTTGAGGAGGTTAATATAGGAAATATAGAAAAATTAAGTTTTAGTATACTGTATCACTTCTGTAGTTCTTATTGACTTGCAAGTCACAAGAACTGACTTGAAGTTAGATTGAGAAATTTTCAACAGTATTAGTGTTAACAGTAAAAGTTCGGATGCATTGAATTTCTACCAAATCTGTTATCTCATCTTCTCTTTGCATGCATAGGCTTCCTGCTGTTTTCTAAAGTGCTATTTGTTTTAGCAAGCAAAGAAAATTTAAAAATGTTTCATTTATGATTATCCTGCAAAGTTTTGACACTTGGCATGTAGCATGTAGCTAGTAAAATAATCTTATTACAAATAGCATCAGGCCAGAAAAATGGTAAAATGCCATTTATCTCTATTATCTTTGATATTATTACTATACAATCTTTATTTTCTTATATTCCACAAATGAGTGATATTTTTATATTTTTGATAATGGTGTATTATTGTATTGTATTATTGACTTGCATATCTTAAACCATCCTTACGTCTCTGGAACAAATCCTACTTTCTCTAAGTATATGACTTTGATGAGCTGTTGGTTGCTTCTAACATTTTATTTTGTTGAGAATCTTTGCATTTGTTCATTGAGCATATTGTCCATGATTCTCTTTATTTTGTTGTATCTCTAACTACTTTTGGTATCAGGGTGATATTATCTTCATGGAAACTGCTTGGAAGTATTTCTGTTTCTTTAGTTTTTTTGGCAGAGCTTGAAAAAGATTGGAACTAGGTCTCTTTAAAGGTTTGAAGGAATTCACTAGTAAAACCATCTGGGTCTATCGACTTTTGTTTTTGGGAAGCCTTTTCATTTCCATTTCAATTTCTTTGCTAGTGAGAGGTCTATTCAGTTATTCCTTTGGAGCTTATAAGAGTCCAAAATTTATTCATTTCTCTCATGTTCACTCGTTTCGTGGTATAAAGATTCTCAAAGTATTTTCTTATTACTCTTTAAATTTCTGTAGTATCTATAGTGGCATCCCCCCCCCCTTTTTTTTTTTGGTTTTTGGACCACACTCAATGATGCTCAGGGGTTACTCCCAGCTATGCACTCAGAAATTGTTCCTGGCTAGGGGGATCATATGGGACACTGGGGAATAAACCTGCAGTCCATCCTTGACTAGTGTGCTCAAGGCAGATGCTGTGCCACCACTCCACCCCCCTTTCATTGCTGATTCGATTTATTAAGTTTCTCTTTCTTTGTGAGTTTGCTAACGATTTATCAGTTATGTTTATTTTTTCAAAGAATCAACTCTTGATTTTATAGATCCTGACTTGTTTATTTGGCTTCCAGTCCATTCATTTCAGTTTTTAATTCTATTTTTTCCTTCTTTCTGCCTGCTTTTTGCTCATTTTTTTGGTCATTTTTCAATTTTTAAGTGCCATTAAATTATCTGTGTAGGCCCCTTTTTCAGGATGAATGTTTGAAAAGCTATAATTTTTTTTTATTTTTGAACTGCCCTTCCCCAAAAAGCTATAATTTTTCCTCTTAGTACTGCTTTCGCTGTGTCCAAAAAAAAGTCTGGTATCTTCATTCTCATTTTTTTCTAGGAATATTTTTATTTTATCTTCTATTTCCTCTCTGACCCACTTGTTAAGTAGCTACCTATTTAATTTCCAGGAGTTTAAAAAACCATTTCTCTATTTTTGTGTGTAATTTGCTTGTACATTTTGTGCATCATGGTCTGAGAAGATAGTTGATACAGTTTCTATTCTCTGGATTTTATGGCACTATGTTTTATGGTCTAGTATATCTTGAAGAATGTCTGATGTACATTGGAGAAGAATGAGCTTTGTGAGGATAAAAAATACATTTCTTCATTTGAAGCTACAATATTCTTTTTGAGTATATCTTTTTTAATTATTTACTTTGGTTTTTGGGTCACACCCAGTAGTGCTCAGGAGCTACTCCTGGTTCTGCACTCAGAAGTCACTCCTGGCAGGCTTAGGAGACCATATGGGATGCCAGAATTTGTATCAGGGTCTATCCTGTGTTGGCCAAATACAAGGCAAATGCCTTACAACTGTGCTATAGCTCTAGCCTATATATGTTTAATAGGGTGATTTTTTTTCCCTAACATACAAATATTTCTTGATTATTAAGAAATTACCTCTGGGTGTTTGTTTGTTTGTTTTGGGCCCACTCCTGGTTCTGTGCTTAAAATTGCTCCTGGCAGACTCGGGGAACAGTATGGGATACCAGAAATTGAACCCAACTCTGTCCTGGCTGGCCACGTGCAAGGCCTGTGCAAGGCGATGTGCAAGGCCATGTGGAAGACCCTACCATGTGCTATCTCTCAGGGTCAACTTTCTTTGTTTTTTTATAATTTTTTTAAGTTTGAAGTGTTATGTCATCTGATATGATGATCTGATATGGCCACCCCAGCCTTTTATAGGGAGTTGTTTGATTGAAGCATTGTCTTCCAACCTTTAACTTTGGCTGCTTTCTCTAACTATTCAAATGTGTTTATTGTAGGCAGAAAAACATTAGATTCAATTTTCTGATCCATTTTGTCACTCTGTGTCTCTTAATTGGTGCAAATTTGTGCCATCTTTTCATAGGAGTTTGGTGTGTTTGTGGGGTTTGTCTTGCATTAAGATAGACCATTCAGCATCTCTTTTAAGGCTGTATTTTAATCTGTAAAATTCCTAATTAAAAAAGCTGTGTACCCCTTTTTGAAGCTAAATGAAATTTTGGCTAGGTGAAGTATTTTTCATGAGACATTTATTTCATTGAGTTTTGTCACTATATCTCAACAGTTCATTTGGGCCTTAAGGATCACTTATGATAAATTTGCTGTAATTCTTAAGACTGCTTACTTGTCTGTAATTCCCCTTTTTGATATTGCTGCATTAGTATTCTAATAATGATTCTAATATCGTTTTCACCATTGTGACTAGGATGTGCCTCAGAGAGCTTTTATTAGAATCTCTTTTAGTTTGGTACTCTTTGGGCATCCAGAAGGTTGGTGCAAGCATTCTTTAGCTCTGGGAATTTTTCATCAATGATGTCTTTGTTGCTTCTTTAAAGGGTTTTATTCCTGACCCTCTGAAACCCCAATAATTCCTATGTAATTCATGTTAAATTTATTCCAAAGTATTATTGTAGTCTATTCATTTCTTTTGAGGATATGTTCATCTTTAGTTCATTTATTTTTATTTTATTTTCTAATATCTTCTGTTAAGTGGAGATGCTATTCAGTTCATCTTCCAGGCTACTGAATCTGTCTTACTTGGCTGGCGAGGCTTTCCAGTGAGTTTTTCATTTTACCTACCAATATTTTCAGTTCTGATATTTGTTTGAAGTTTTATCATTTCTACTCTCTTGTCCTCTTGAGTCATATGGGCTTACACTCCATAGTTTTTTTTTTTTTTTTTTTTGAGTTCTTTGAGCAGTCTTAACATTTCCTTGTCAGGTCCTAGTCAGAGAGGCTACACAGGTTACTGGTGTTAGTTGTATCTTCAGAACTGCCATTTTCATTAATTAGGTGTAGTGGGTTCTGCATTGTTTTCTCATTGTGACCTTCATAGTGTTCTCTATATATTTTGTTGACTCCTTGACTCATAGAAATGAGTGACCACAGAGCAAAGTGGGGCAGCTGTGTTCTTGTCAGGGCTTACTCAATTCATTTCCATTCAAGATAGTACTTTTTAGTCAGAACATTGCCTATAACCCACAGTCGCTCCCTCTGCTGCAGGTCAACAGTCCTTTTTCTTCTTCAAGCCACTCTCTTCTGGGATCACTCACAACAGTTCATTTCAAAATGGTCTGCATTCTTAATATAAATTATTCACAGATTTCCTCTTTTCTAAAATATATTAAAAGCACATTGAAAGTGAGATTAAAAGTACAAAGTCTTTGTTTCATTAATAGTGAATTGACAGCAAAACATGTAAATTTATTTTATTAGTCATAATTCACAATTTCTATTCAAAATATATGTTGAATTATCATAATTAAGTAATAAGGTAAAGAATATAAAGGTAGATAAAATATATGAAGATAAAGAATAATCATTTATATAAAGGCATAACCTATAACATTTTCTCTAATTTTGTTTTCTTTTGTTTTTTTGGCCAAACCCAGTGACGCTTAGGGGTTGCTCCTAGTATGCGCTCAGAAATCACTCCTGTCTTGGGGGACCAGATGGGACACTGGGGAAATTGAACTGTGGTTCATCCTAGGCTAACATGCACAAGGCAGTTGCCTTCTGCTTGCATCACCGTTCCAGCCCCTTCTCTGAGTTTCTAATTATGTCCATACTTGTATTTGTCTTCAAAACTATTGTGTCTTATATAAATAATGTAACTAAAGTTTATAAAATAAACATGAATTATAATAAATATATTCTATACATGGAATACAAATTACAACACCATTGTATAATATTTTTATGAATATCTAATGTCAATACAAAGAATATAAAAATGGATCTTCATATTTGTAATCCTCTATATTTTTAAAAGAACTAGTTAGCCTTTCACAGGGATAGTAAAGCATTTTAATTTACTATAATTTAAAACTCAAATAAAACATGTTATTTACCGAAGTTTGAATGCAAATACAGATAACTAGAATCATAGTTCTGTGTAATTCTACCATTCCTATATAGACAACATGTAGTATATTCTGAAATCTCTTTACATATTCTTCATTTAAAAGTGAGGGTACTGGGGCCTGGGAGATAGCATGGAGGTAAGGCATTTGCCTTTCATGCAAAAGGTCATCAGTTCAAATCCCGGTGCCCCATATGGTCCCCCGTGCCTGCCAGGAGCAATTTCTGAGCATGGAGCCAGGAGTAACCCCTGAGCGCTGCCGGGTGTGACCCAAAAACCAAAAAAAAAAAAAAAAAAAAAACCAAAACAAACCTCTGAGCTTTTATACAATATTGATATGATAATTGATCATAAAACTTAATTGAAGTCTTTCAAGAAAAATATTTATGTCTAAACAGTTCTAATGTGTTCACAAGAAGCAGCTTTTTGTTAGTAAAGATATGCTGTCAAGTGTACTAAGAGCATTGCTAGGAACTGGACCTTGTACAAATTCTTCTCTTGCTGTAAATAAACAGTATACTCCTTCTGCCTGGTATGCCTATTATTTGTTCTTGAATTATGCCTTGAATTATGCACTGCTCTCTACCCTGGGTGCCACTTTCTTGTCTTTTATGTTTAGTTATGCTGTACTCTAGCTGGAATACTGCCTGATATTTAGTGTAACAATATTGTTTTAAGTTTCATTATCATAACAAAACTCTTGTCCTGTCTATTTTACTTATCCAAGTTGTTTGTAGATTATATTTAAGTATTTCTTGTAGGTTGTATTTTTGTTGAAAAATGAATGAAACTGTACCTCAAGACAATGGGAAATCATCTTTTGCAGTGTGTATTAATTCCCATTTATAAGATGAAAAATGAAATGTCATTCTGTCTCAGAAAGCAGACTTGGTTAGTGAAAGTAAATTTGGCGAGACAAATTAAATAAAATATATAAGTAACATGCGAGTGATGGTCAAAGTAGAAGATTAATTTTATTCAAGAATTTTATTATATTTTGGAGTAATGGGCACTATGCTGGTAAAAGAAAATAGGATGGAGAATTAAGGCTTTAAAAATAAATGGATAGGAAGGAAATAATCTGCTTTTCTTTTTCCTTTCCACCTCCTTCCACCTTCTTTCTTAAGAGTGTTATTTGTGTTCATTAATGAGTACAAATAAATACATAACTACCATTTTGATCTTTTATACAGCTAGTAAACTGATATTTATAGCTATGACTAGATGGTATATTGGCATAGTCTTCCCAATTGGGAAATGTGAAATTTATTTTAGCTTTTTTGAAAATCCATTGTTTAAAGCTGACTACAATGTTTTAAGAGTTATAAAATTAGTTTCTTATTTATTTTTCATGGAGATACCTGTATTGTTAGTATATATAAAAAGATTAGGGCAATATGAGCTCAAATTAATAGAAAATTAATACCTACAATCACTGCCAATTATTGGTATAGATTCTAAAAGAATGCTTGAAAGTGATTTATTATCTAAGTCTTAAAAGGACTTTGGGAATAACAGTTACTGGAGAGGAAGCAGGAATGACAGAAATTACATTTCTATTTTATGTTCACTTTTCCCTGGATTATTTAATTTTGATCGTTCTTTTTGTTTTTGATTTTGGGTCACGCCTGGTGAGACTCAGGGGTTATTCCTGGCTGTGTGCTCAGAAATAACTCCTGGCTTGGTTTGTCCTATATCAGGCATGTAAGGCAAATACCCTACCTCTGTGCCACCACTCCAGCTCCTTGATCTATCTTTGATGATATTTTACTTCCTTAATAAGCTAAATTTTCACACAAATATTTGTAAGTCCTCTATATCCACTCATATGGGAAAATGTTTTATATAATGGATGACTAAAAACAGTTACTTCCCGAATTTTATTTATCTGTAACTTGCAATTTGGTAATTTACAGTCTTGGATGTCATATCTATTAAGTTCAGTATTATTGGCCAACCTTTTAAAATGTAAAGGTCAATATTTTGTCCAGTAGTGTCCACTAATGATCAACTTATGCTATAAATTGTGTAATGTTCTGATTTTTAGCTTTTTTTTTTTTTTGGTCACACCCAGCAGTGCTTAGGGGTTACTCCTGGCTCCATGTTCAGAAATTGCTCCTGGCCAGCACGGGGGACCATATGGGGCACTGGGATTCGAACCGATGACCTTTTGCATGAAAGGCAAACGCCTTACCTCCATGCTATCTCCCGGGCCCCGATTTTTAGCTTTCTTAAATATTACTTGAAATTTAACTTAATTATATTTCTACAGTGAGCAATTTACTTAGATAAACACGTTTATTTTGTGATATTCAGCTAAATCATATCAGTTGTTTTATATTAGCATTGCTCAAATATTGCTATATAGTATATTTTCTATAACCTTTATGTCTATTCAAACTAAGATATGCATACTACTTAACTAGCTGAATAAATGTGGGTTTGGTGAGGGATAATATTTCTATTAGGATAGCTTATATCATCGCATATTCCAAGTGCCTCAGATAAATAATTAACCGTATATAATTTGTATAAATAATTAACCAGATATAATTTGTAGAATAGTGTATAAAAATCTATAAAGCGTAATGGTTTTTAAACGGGGTAATGTAGGAGAATAGCTGAATTTGTTATATGAAAGTGGAAAATAAAAAGCATGTCATTGTTTACCTCCTTTAAAAACTGTCTCAGGTTGATGAGCATTTCAAGTTTAACCTTGTAGGGAACAATCTCAAGGATTTTTGAACGCCCTCAGAGCTCTACAAGTAATTTGTAAATTACAGTTAGTTTAAAAGTAGAAAATAAATTGATTAAAATGCTCTTACATGAAAATAAAAGAGGGTGGGGTAAAATATGGTCTTACATGGGTGAGGAAATGAGAGGACTGAATAAACTCTGCTTCCCTAGGATATGCTGTGCTAAATTTTGAATCTGTATTTTGAGTAAATATCCTAAAATTTGAAGTTCAATTTGATGAGTTAAATAAATCTCATATATAACATTTTATAATGCTTCATAGTCAATAACAAATAATGTATAAATATAAATCCTGCTATTTATCTACCTATATATAAAGAATTTAATGTGATATTTATATTCCTAGATTTATTTTAATATTTGTAATTTGTTTCATAAGGAATATTTATTCAAGCTTGTTCCTTTCTATATTGTCTATTTCTGAATTTTAGGCCACTTTTTATTTGTACTGATGGCTTTTAAATTACTGTGCTGTTTAGTTAAAATGACAAATGATTTTTCTCCTTTACTTTTTATTATATGTGATTCAGTTAGAGTATGTATATTGACTCCAAGATATCAATGATGGACATTTTTAATATAATGAAAGAGATAAAACAAATATACATAGCTTTCCTTTTCTTTCAAATGATAATTTATATCTAATGTTCTAAGACATGTCTGGAAAGAAAAAGAGTATTTTTGTTTTTAACATGCAAGAACTGATCAAACAATACTACTTCTATTGCAAACAATAATACTATTACTAATTCATATAACAGAGTGTTTGCAAGTGTACAATGATCATATTTGTAAGTGAGGGTATCAAGTTTTTTATGGGAAAGGATAAACTAAAAATATCTGTTGGGTTGTAAAGTCTAAAATTGATTTAATATCCTCTAGCAAGAGATTTCCTATCCCAATTCTGCCTATGTCAGGCATTGTTCTTGATTTGGAGGTAAGGTTGATGTCTCATTTACAGTACATTGAACAGAAGCATTTAAATTGAAGATACTGTATGTGTGTCTCAGACCCTGTGTCTAAATTTGCTTTTACATTGACTATATTAGTTAATGTATATTAAATACCCCATATACACATGTGTTTTTGTCAAAATTTGGAGGCTTAAGAGGGAGTGGTGTTATATTAGAGTGATACATTTGATAAAATATTGTCTGAAATGTTAGCATAGAGTAACAGGCATACTCTTTCATAGAGAATAAAATATATCAAAGCTAAGTTATATTTCTTTTATTTTAATTTAAAATCTCTGGGCCTGTATAGAACTCACAATGTATTCACAATTTAATGTAAGAAAACCATCAAAACTTTGAATAACTCAAGCACGCCACTGTGAGCATTCTCATATGATTCTTAAAATTTATTTCACTAATTTAATATACATGCATATACCCATAAACATTAATTTTTTTTCGATTTCAAGCAGATCAAATTTTATGTTATTATCAATACACACTGAAGTATATGAATGAAATACTTAGTTACATTGCAAATTCAGCAGAAAAGTAACAATTAAAATAATTAACTTAAATTTATTTCTCCATTGGAAATATATTTTAATGTTATTGTTATTTACGTTTATTTAAAATACCAAAATAAAAAAGTGAGATTATTTATATTAGTTTTGCTTTCCTATGGAGCATTTGGTATATTGAGTTACATTTGGATACAGTTTGGCACTCTAGTAGTTTGTTAAAGAGGAATTTTCTTTTTCTTTTAATCTCTGCCACTGCAACTTTGTGTCAAAAAGCCAATCAATTCTGTCAGGGACTAGGATAGTGCTTAAGAAATTGAAAACATTTCTGCTGGCAGGTCCACTATTCATTTCTGACACTAGGCTGGTACAATATTGAGCACTTTAATTTATTGAAGTTGCTATTCTGAAAATAAAAGCCATACATTCTCCTACATGTAACCTATTTCAACATTTCTTTATATCCGTTTGGACACAGTTGGTAGCTTTTTAATAAAACATTGCACATTAATCTTTTTAAACTGCAGTATAAATGATAGGTAAAACTATTAACTAATTTGGATCTAAGATTCATTTTTAACAGCAGAAATTGTGAAATATTAAACAGCTTTTTGAATGTGTGTGGAAGTGAATTTATATTCGATCTAAGCTTGGTTATGTGTTCAAATTTGGGTATTTTTGAGTGGAATTTTTAAAATGGAGATGCATGTAAACAATGAAAGCTTAGTCTACTTGTTGGTTATTAAAGTTATCACTTTTGGAAAGAGTTGGAGCTAAATCAGTAGGCAATAATAATACTGGGCATAATGCTTAGAACTAGAGCTAAGTATCCAAGGTCAAGTCAGGAAAGTCAAGGTAAATCCAGAAGCTTAGTATCTTAGTGATAGAGGCAATATAGGAAAAGAATGATGAGAGTTGTGGGTTCTCAATGAATGGCAGGAAGTTTAGGATGTAACTGTATGGACCATTCCCTAGTGGTATATGGGCTGATTAGCTGACCATAATAGTGAAAGTCCAGGCACAGTTTGCTTGTTTGATTTTTTTTTTTTTTTGCTTTGGAGATAGTAGGCAGATTTTTTCATTACAGTTTCCTAATTATGATTAAAACTAAGAAAATCTACGTAGTTTTGTAGAGTGTGATCATTTTCTTTAACCTAATAACTTCAGTGTTTTTCAAAAGTCTTATTTTGATATTGTTACATTTCTCGTACACTAAATAGGTGTTTTCAATCACTGGTCAATATATTGTCCACATATATAGAAGGTTTGCGAATCACTAGTCTACCACTTGGGTTATAACTGCTGTCTGTGGACTGGTAGACAGACAGGTGCAAATCCTCAGATGTAAACGGTAAAATAAGGATGAACTAACAGTACATAAACAAGTTTCCATTTAAACTGAACATTTAAATCATTACTGTATGCACTATTATTCAATAGAATTTTAATGCATTTTACCTATATGGGCTGCCAATATAGAGTTAACAGAACACTTAACTATGTATGATAAAAAGTAGCAATAATCCTATATTTGTAATCCAAACTCAAAATGCAAATATCTATTGAGATATCCCATGACCTTACTTTTATTTGGACTATAGAGTAACACCCTCCCCCCAAAAAAAGGAATAGACAGTAACAAGCAACAAACTCTAGGTCCTGAATTATAAAACCTATTTATAAAAAAGTGAAAATTGAAGATTGAAACAGAGGTGACATAGGGACACTGAGCACTAGATTGGGGATGCAATAACTTTGTGCACACATTTCAACACTTTTAATCATGCTATATAAATTATAATAAAGATAAATTATTTTAAAATATCAGTCTTATAAATAAAAGTCCTAAAAACTTTGTTATTTCTATTAATGTCATCTTTATAAGGACACTGGGTTGCATAGCAAATTCTTAAATAGGTGAAGGCAAAAACCCAAGCTGTTGAACTTGCAGCAAAACATCCTCCCAATATACAAAATGCCAGCTGAATAGTGAGTGCTGTGAATGGTGCCCACAGAAAAGCTCTGTACATAACACAGAACTACAATTGTTCAAATTAAAACTTTCTGAACCTAATAAGTGTGTTTTACAATCAAGCATTTTAATACATATCCTCTGAGATTTTGATTTAAAAAAAGAGGCATTAGCCACATTATGAGAATGTCCTAATTCTTGGCTTCAGACAGCAGTTAAGCTCTTGAGAGCTGACAGTGTCTTCTTGTAGCTGACAAAAGAAACTTTGTGAAGTATGTTTGAACATCACCCACACCTTTTTTTTTATTATTCAGAAATGCCATTACACATATATTCCTAAATATATTGGGTATTTTTGTTTACTGTTTGTTTTTATTTTGGTTTTGGTGCTAAGGCGGTATTCAGGAGTTACTTCAGGCTCTGCATTCAGAAATTACTCCTGAAAGGGTCGGGGGATCATATGTAAAAATATAAAATTATTGGTTTCTATGATTTTTCCTTTATTTTATTTGAATCTACCATTTCTCAGATGTCTAATAGTTAGAAAATGTAACAACAACTAGAAAATATAAGCAGGGTATGAAAATTTTATTATTCAGAAGAAATTAAGTTTTATACATTTAAGATATAAATGGCTATGGGCACTCAATATTCTTGTTTGATTCTCCAGCAAAGTATCTGTGATAGTCTCCATTTTTCTGTATTTCTTAAAATTGGAGATAATAGAAAATGAGGCTAAAATATCAGGATGGGAATGAGGGTGGAGAGAGGGCAAATTTGGTGATGGGAATTCCCCCAATTCAATATTAATATGTACCTAAAATACAACTGTGAAAGATATGTAAACCAATATGGTCAAAATAAAAATTATAAAAAACAATTCATATTTAATTTACAAAACTTTTTTTCATGTAAACCAAAATTCATTAGACTATGTGTTATAGATAAGGAACTATCATGTGAATTGTAGAATGCTGATTTTTGCATACTTTGATGTAAAGAATTTGTAATAGAAAAATATTATTCTGCCAGATTCAAACAGATATGTGTAGTAAGCAACCATTTTTCTATTAATAATGTTGAGTATTTTAAGCCATCTGTTCCTTGTAAGTCGTAGACAGAACATGCTGCTAATCAAAGAGCCTTAAGTTCTCTTTGTCACTATGGACATAGGATTAAATCTTTGAGAAAATCTGTTTAGCAGGAATGTTATATATCAGCAATTTCCAAAGTGTAGTTTCCCAGATCACCAACTGTAGCATCACCAAAGATGTTCTTAGAAATGCAAATTCCAGGGCCCCAGCCATAATAGCTAGGGTGTTTACCTTGCAGGCTGTCAACTTGGTTATAAGTAAGACTTGAGCACAATCTGCTGTGCTACAAAACAAAACAGAACAAAATTCCTCTGTCACACTTCAGATCTTCTGAAATCAGAAGCTGCGGGTGATGTCTAGTATTGTGCATATATATTTTAAATCAGTGATTTGCACACGATTGCACAATATTCTACTATGCTTATATATTTTAAATTAGTGATTTGCCTAAATTGAGATGTCACTTGTGATAGAAAGTGCATGGCTATAAAAAAACAAAATTCTCAGTAGGCAAAGGAAATAAACAGAAGTTAAGGTGCTTGCTTTGCAGGGTGCTGACCCCAGCATTGCCCAAGATCTCTCAATCACCATCAGTTGTCACTCCTTGACTTTAGGAGTAATCCCTGAAAACTGCTTGGTAAACCCCCTCCCTTGAAAAAGTCCCAATAAATCCCTCTTATAAATGGTACAATGAAAATTCTTCATTAAGAAAAAAAAAAAACCTAGTGATCTAGGATATACTGTGCAAGTAGAATAGAAATTGCAGCAGTTTTGGACTAGAAATTAAAGTCAGGTGTTAATCAGTCAGGCATTTTCAGTGGCTTTGTATAGATTAAAGATTGTGATCCTGAACAAAAATTCAAGAGGACAAGTCAAAATAAAAAGGTCTCTGTTTTTCCTTCTTTGAGAGCATCTTACTGCTTAGCATTCCCGGTGACTATTCATCTGTTTCCTTCTTGTCAACATGCTGACAACCAGCACCAATCAACATTTATTCCTGTTTCCTTGTTTTTCTCCCTTCTTTGTTTTTCATTCTAAAACCTTTGTCCTACATCAGGGCCTAAGGAAATAGCCTGTCACTATATCAGAGATAGGGAAAAATTTCAATGGTGCAAAGCAATGTGGCTTAATATAATTCTCCCAATAAACTATTATTTATACATTGACTTAAAAAGTAGACTTGGTAAGACTGACAAGGATAGTGATCCACAAACATGAATAGAATGTAATTAGTCCCTCTGTGTGTGTTTCCTATATGCCTCTCTTGTCTTTTTCACTATTCTCGTTTCTGCATCTCACACATTTACTTTTATAATGCTGTGATGTTATTTTCATGTTCACTTCATTATCCTGTGTCCTTTCTCCTTCCTTTTCCAGTTTTTATTTTAAAAAGAACATTTTTCCAAATCTTAAGTACAAATCTTTTTATTATTCAGTCTCAGTTACTTATACTCATGTGCATTTGTGTTGTTTTCAGGTTGATTTATTCATATTCCATTTCTTTCACTGCACTTTTTTTGCACTGTCTTACTGTGGTTACACTCGCTCTTTATGTTGGAACTTGACAATCTACTGATATAACTTCTCTTTCTTTCTTTCTTTCTTTCTTTCTTTCTTTCTTTCTTTCTTTCTTTCTTTCTTTCTTTCTTTCTTTCTTTCTTTCTCTTTCCTTCTTTCTTCTTTCTTTCTTTCTTTCTTTCATTCTTCTTTCTTTCATTTTCTTTCTTTCATTCATTCATTCATTCTTTCTTTCTTTCTTTTCTTTCTTTCTTTTCTTTCTTTCTTCTTTCTTTCTTTCCTTCTTTCTTTTTCTTTCTCTTTCTTTCTTTCTTTTTTCTTTTGTTCTTTTTTCTTTCTTTCCTTCTTTTTTCTTTCTTCTTTCTTTCTTCCTTCCTTCCTTCCTTCCTTTCTTTCTTCCTTTCTTTCTTTCTTCTTTTTTCTTTCTCTCTTTCTTTCTCCTTCATTTCAGTCTCTCTCAACAGAATAATTAAGCTTTGAGGAAAGTAAATTTTGGGTCAAGAGTTCTAAATGTGTACACATTTTAACTAAATGAAGAAAGTATGTATGTTGACCAAAAAGCTGGACTATATTCACAATGTCTCTTTGCTGTTTTTTTATATCACACCCAGCTATGCTCAGGGGTTATCTCTAGCTCCAAGCACCGAAATTGCTCCTGGCAGGCTTGGGAGACCATATGAAATGCTGATAATCAAACCTGCGTCATTTCCATGCAAAGCAAACAACCTACCCTTTGTACAATTGCTCTGGCTCCACACACTGTCTTGACTCAAACCTCTGTTATGTATCCTGTCCATTGCTCTCTGAGTTTTAAGTACTGTGTGATAAGGTTTGTGCTTTCCTAATTCTATAACTTTTATACTAGCCTCATTTTTTCCTTCCATCAAGACTATGTCAGTATTTTCTACTGTTGGAAGATGACCTTTTCATCAGATTCAAAAAGACAAACATGATTGATCATCCGTTTTATTATTCCTTAAAATTTCAACTTTCCTTCCTCTTCTCTTTTCTCAAGCCCACACTCCATCTGGTAAACTTTCAAATTCATTTGAAGTTGAATGTATTCATGAGCAACTTTTTGTTTTACTAGGAGTGGCCCACCTTTCCTGGGTCATATTTTATTTTGTGTATTTAGTGTCTGTCTTACAAGAGGGACTTAAATTACATTTTGCGTGCACATTTTCTGTATCTCTTCCCATCCTTAATCTATGCATTAGCTATAATGTTTTATTTGCTTGACTCTTTTGTTTTTTTTTGTATTGGAGGTCCAGCTTGCCATATGTATTTAATTTTTATTTTTATTAAAACACTGTGATTCATATAAAGTTATCAACAATATAGCTGTTTCAGGCATACAACGTTCCAGTACCAGTTTCACAACCAGTATGTCCTTCCTTCACAAAGATTGCCATATCTTATTTCCTTAATACTTAGAACATGGGAGAAGTACTCAAAATAATTTTGTTATGTGAAAGCTGTGAGTCAATCTGTCATTTTGTTTTCTGTGCAGAAATATCTACCTCATCAGTTCTGGCACTTCTGCTATTCTGTACTTTTTACCAAGGTAAAAAGTGATGCTGAGGGGCCAGATTGGTGGCACAGTGGTAGGGCATTTGCCTTGCATATGCTTGACCTAGGTTGGACCACGATTCTATCCTTCAGCGTCTCCAAGCCAGGACTGATTCCTGAGTGCATAGCCATGCGTCACCGAATGTGACACCCCCCAAAAAAAAGTGATGCTAAAGAATAGTATGAATAGGACTATAGTCTTAAAACCATTTATAAGTAGCTATTCTACTGTGTTAAAAATTTATATAGTTAATTTTTCGCAGAAATTGAGCTTTACAAAAATTGTTACTTTATTTTGTTTACTTTGTCTATCTCAGTTTTTCTTACTATGTATGCCATTGATACCACTATTCAAAGAGTAATCAGAGGCTCAGTGTGATAGTACAGTGGTAGGGAGTTTGCCTTGCATGTAGCCGATCTAAGATAGGCCTGGGTTCGATCCCCGGCATCCCATATGGTACCACGAGCCTGCTAGGAGCAATTTCTGACTGCAGAGACAGAAGTAACCCCTGAGCACTGCTGGGTGTGACCCAAAACGAAAAACCAAAACAAAAAACAAAAAACAAATATACATAATATCATAAGAAAGCCTATGTCTTTAGAGAATATTATGCATTATTTTGATGAAAAATCTAGATGGTCTAAAAGTGCTTCTTAAAATGCTGCATTAGTAGAGCATTCGATCTGAATTTAAAATATCTGAAATACAACAACATAATCATACGATTATAGAATTCATTTTCATGATAAGCATTATAATGTATTTGGTTTTGATATTCGTCCAATAATGACTATAGAATGGCTTTGAAGTTTTGTTGTCCTAGGTAGTTTTCTAGATGAAATACTACATGCACTTGCATGTAGGAGCTTCGCCTACTCACCTTCATAGGTAAGTAATTGTTGTCTAACAATAGTTTCAGAATAGGAAGAGATCAAAAAGCTATGTTCTCTCTGCCCTTTCTGTTTCTCATATTCGGTAAAACTGCCTGGAGATCTGGTTTCCAAAACGAGGCATAATACTTTATGTTATATGCTTAACTAGACATAACACTTCATGTTATGTGGTTCATTTCTACTAAAATATGAAGATTAAATTTATTGTAGAAAGATAAAAAATACTGGCATTTGCATACCAGTTGCTATTGCTGTTGCTTCTACTCATAATTATATTTTTTCTTAATTATCCTTGGGTTCTGAGAAGATGAACAGAAGATCATATCTGTTCCCTTAGAGTGTTCAAATGTATAATGTGAGAGAAAAACATGTACTCATATAAGTAGATGGCTTTTTGCTGTATTCTTAAGGAGAAAAAAAGTAATTTAATTTCTTCTG
>PVKC010000330.1:52554-72718 GCA_004027635.1 Crocidura indochinensis | reverse complement strand
ACTGGAAATTGAGCTCCCATTTGACCCAGCTATTCCACTCCTAGGGATATACCCTAGGAACACAAGAATACAGTACAAAAATCCCTTCCTCACACCTATATTTATTGCAGCACTATTCACAATAGCCAGGCTCTGGAAACAACCAAGATGCCCTTCAACAGACGAATGGCTAAAGAAACTGTGGTACATATACACAATGAAATATTATGCAGCCGTCAGGAGAGATGAAGTCATGAAATTTTCCTATACATGGATGTACATGGAATCTATTATGCTGAGTGAAATAAGTCAGAGGGAGAGAATGATTTCACTCATCTATGGGTTCTAAGAAAAATAAAAGTCTTCTTTGCAACAATATTCAAAGACAATAAGAGGAGAGCTGGAACCTCCAGCTCACTTCATAAAGCTCACCACAAAGAGTGGTGAGAGCAGTTATGGAAATAACTACACTGATAACTACCATAATCATGGGAATGAATGAGGGACCTGGAAAGCCTGTCTAGAGTACAGGTGGGGATGAGGTGGGTGGGAGGGATCTTTGGGACAATGGTGGTGGGAATGTTGCACTGATGTAGCGGCGTGTTCTTTACATTACTGAAACCTAACCACAATTATATCTGTAATCAAGATGTTTAAGTAAATAAAAATAATTAATAAAAAAAGAAAAGAATCAAATAGTGTGAATATGTATCTTGTTTTTGAATAAAAATTTGTTTTATTAAGGCAAAATTAGTTTGTCACTATTTCTTGCTTCAAAAGTACTATTAGACCTATTTCCATACCAATGACCACTACCAAAGTGAAAAACCCCATACATCATAATCTATGAAAGTACTACACAATTTGCAACCTAGCTATGTTCACATATGGCAATATTGGTTCGAAACTCAAACTCAAAGCATTGGATTAGTTTTATATTTCTGTTACTTTTATTCTTAATACTCTGCATCTGACGGAAGACATCTAATATTTGTCTATTTCTTCTGAACTTATTTTGCCTAAAATATGCCTTCTGCCATTCGCAGTAACATCAATGAAGTTGCCTGATTTTATGATAAATAGTTTTTTTCCAAAGTGCTATCTAATTAACGTAGCATTCAAAGTGCCCACCACAGATAACAAATAAATATTTTGAAGCTGCAGTCTTCTTTCTCAGTGCTATAAAATAAAATTACCACGTATTAAACATAATTTCTAATTGATAATTGTATTTAGATATTTGTGATCAAATCTACCTTGCACTTCTGATTTCATTCAAATATTGCCAAAATATTATTCTCTTCTGGTGATAAAATTTATGTTCTTCAGTAAAGATCAGTTTGACTATAAAGATGTTGCAATAGCATAAAATATATTCAAACACTAGTTATGCAATATTTCATATGTAACTGAAAGTTTTAATCTATTTGAAAACAAAGATTGTATGAAAATTGAAATGTAGATTTTAGCAAATATTAACAATGAACTTCATCCTTGGTAAAAATCATTATAAAAGTAATAAAAGAGAGACATTTACAGTACAAAATAAATATGGAATATAGTCTAAAGTTAATCAGGCTGAGAATCAATCTAAATAAGTCAAAAAAACATTATAATGAAAACAGTATTCTCAGCTCTTAGTCAACAGTGACACAGAAAATGACTCAGGCACTAGGTAATGGAAGTAATAATTATATTTAATAACAGACAGCAGTGTAGGTGTGAACTGCTTTGTACTTCAAACAGAGAAGAGGTGCTTATTCAAAATCCATCTTTCATTAAATATCAGAGATAAAATCCATTTTTAGAGAATAATCATGTTATACTTAAAAGACAAGTAAAACATGGAATATTGACAAATCTAACAACAAATACATACTTTAAATCTCTTTCAAATGGTAAAATTTTAAACACATGCTGTTATTTTGCTATTAATGAAAATACAAATTATATAAATGAAAACAGCATTAAAAATGAGGCAGTAAACTATGCTTAAAGCTGCAAAATATTGCACACTATATTTCAAATAGTCAACATAATAAAATAAAGAATATTTTATATTTTTAAAATTCAATATTAATAAAATTAGCTTGAATATAAATATCTTGAATATATTAAATATAATGAATATAAATATATAAATATAATTAATTTGAAACAAATCATATTTGTGTGTTGCCAAATTTAACTTAAGTTTTTGTTTTTTAATGCAAAAGTTAATGAGTAATTTTCTCTTGGAATGTGCTAATAAACATCACTGTTTTATTTTTCTTTTTTTTTTTTTTTGGTTTTTGGGCCACACCCAGTGACGCTCAGGGGTTACTCCTGGCTATGCGCTCAGAAGTCTCCCCTGGCCTGGGGGACCATATGGGGCACTGGGGGATCGAACCGTGGTTCGTCCAAGGCTAGTGCGGTAAGGCAGGCACCTTACCTCCAGCGCCACCGCCCGGCCCCTACATCACTGTTTTAAAACCCTAATGTAGTTTCTTCAGAGATGGTTTTATGTAATCTTGGCAAGTTTAATAAATTTATATATAATAATGACACTGATTTTTTTTGGCTTGGTCTTTGTAATCTAAGAAATGTTTGTAGAGCCTGGAAAGTATTTTGGAAGCCAGTAACATATAAGCATAATATATATCTATGCCTGTATACATATTGTTTTCTATTCCTGTATATATTCCAAAAATACATTTTTATATAATAGTAACTTTGAAGAGATTTTATTTGAATTTTAGACATACCAATTCCTATGTCTCTGAGCCCTTTAAATTCTCTATTTCTTGCATCACCTAATTAAAATAAAATGCTTCACCGTATTTTAGGATTACTAGTTGAATTTTTTAAATTAATTCAGTAGTAACTTTTGTGTTGCATTTAATTAGGATTTTATTTTTAATTAACCCATTTAAAGTGTTTAATTTGTATAAAATTCCAACTTTTTCTTAATTTATGAACATTTGGAATGACTGGAAGATTCTTTTCATATCCTTTCTTTCTTTATTCCTTACCAATGTTATAATAGACACAGCAGGAAATTCGCAAGCAAGAGCATGAAGGTAAAGCTATTTTACATTCATCTTCTCTTCAGAAAGAAATATTGAAGAGTTGGCGGCTGCCTGACTGTTACTCTGTGAAATCATTTACTGTCCTTTGGGTTTATGTGGTCTGGTGATGTGCCTTCGCTTCTGATCATAATTTCCCCCAAGAGAGTTGCTGCTGTTTGGCCATCTGTTTGAGCATCATGACTAAAACATATTTTAGAACTTTATCTTCCTTTACCTTCTTACTTATCCTGGGCATTTATAAATCTATAAATTGATGTTTTAAAATGTTTTACTCAGAACACCCAATTCAAGGGAGCAATAGATTTAGATTCAGGAGACCTACTTTCTATTTCAGACATGGCCAATAATGAGTTCTGTGACTTTGGGGGAGTTATTTAATTTTTCCCTGTGCTTTTCCTGTGTTTCTTCATTTAAACAACAATGAGATAGAAGTGGCTTAAAAATGCCTTTTAAAATGTAGCTTTCTTTTTTCAAGTGTAGAAACAAAAAAATTTATTTTTAATTGCTACCTATTTAGAGTAAGGTATCTATTCATTAAAAGTAATTGATGATCTGCATTTGGTAGTGTTTGTGGCATTAGAAAAATAATTACGAAATATAAGTTTTGCAAACTGGTGAGTGAATAAAATATGAAAATTAAAGTAAAATATGGCAGAAGTATACAGGAGGTAATATTCCTGCTTTTTATGCAATTGGCTCTAATTTTGTGATCTCCAACATTTGATATGGTTTTCCTGAGCATTACCTTTAATTAATTCATTAAATTAGTTAATTAAATTAATTAAATTAATCCTGTGTAAAGACCAAGAATAGCATTTTAGAGCATCTTAGTAGTACCAGGTATGTCACAGACACCCTACAAAAATATAAAATAATAACACGTATTTAAAACCACATCTCCATACCACCTACAGGATGTGGATTTGTCATATATACATAAAATTTAGTGATTTGAGAGTAAGATATAAAAGTATAATCAGTGACTTTGAACCTTGTAAGAAGGATGCATGTGAATAATAGAATACTTGTCTTTTAAAGTATTTATTTTAAAAGTAGATTTTAGAAGTTATATTTGTATTAAAGTACTATTTTATTCATTCAAATCTTGAGTTCAATTCTTATTATATTTCAAACATTGTATTATGCACCTCAGCTTATTGTAATGCATAAAGCCTTTTTGGAGCTTACAATGTAGTTAAAAGCACAATAGTAAATAATAAAGGCAATTCTGACTCTTCTTTAGATGTAGAAAGTAAAGAAAATGTGACTCACATTTTAACAATCAAGAATGACATGCTACTTACAAAGGGGTAACTTTTCCTGTATGCTCTGAAAACTTGTCAGAAAACATAGGGACTGAATTTCAAGAGTAACTACTCTCTATTGGGATACATTTTTTTTCCAGAGCACAGAATATATATGTACTTTTAATAATGTAAGAATTTGACTAAAATATTAATTGTTAAAATAAAAATCTCTCTTAAAAAAAAAAAACAGAAAAAGGGGCTCGGAGTAGTAGAACAGCTGAAGGCATTTGCCTTGCAAATGGCTGACCCATGACAGATTCAGATTCGACCTCCACATCTCATATAATCCCCCACGCCTGCCCAGGGCAATTTCTGAGTGCAGGGCCAGGAGTAACCTCTGCAAAAAACTAAAAGCAAACAAACAAACAAAAAGCACCAGTAAAATAAAGATCTCTTCAGGCTTATTTAACACTTAAGAATCATTTAAAGACAGATATATATATATATATATATATATATATATATATATATATATATATATATATATATATATTTTCCCAAAGGCTTTGTTCAGATGCTCAAGAGAAAGAGAAATATAAAACTAAAAAGAAGAATGAGTCCCCTCAGTGTTACACATATGCCTGGGGAGAATTTTTGGAAATGGCTTCTAGTTCTCAATATACTGTTTGCAGAGAATGTAAGAATTTAGTTAGTTAATAGGAGATAAAACAAGCAAATTCTATCCTTTTTTTCTTCATGGGAATGTTAGAAAAGAAATCTTTCTTAGATTTCCTATAGATTATCCTATAGGGCAGAGAGATGTTGACATCATCTACACAAAAGACAAAAGTACATGTGTGTATGGGTGGTGGTGGTGGTGGTAGTGTGATCTACCAATTAGGGAAGCTTATATTCATCGTTGATTAAAACAAAAACAGTTTGTTACTACTTGATCAAGTAATCATATTTTTTCTAAATACCACTATCAATAAAAAATTGCTGGCACCTAAAAGTGTTAGGTACATGTAGATATACAAATATTGAGCCCGAGATACAGAGCCATTAAGACTGAGGTTAACCCAGTTGAATTATGATGGTTTTAATTGTTGTTTTGTTTCTTTTTTGTTTTAAGGAAACACACCTGGTGATACTCGGGGTCGATCCTGATCTGCTCTCAAAATCACTTCAAAATGCCTTATCCATTGTACTATGGCTCTGGCCTCTTACATTACTAATTTTATAATCTTGGGGCCCGGGAGATAGCATGGAGGTAAGGCATTTGCCTTTCATGCAAAAAGGTTATCGGTTAGAATCCCGGTGCCCCATATGGTCCCCCGTGCCTGCCAGGAGCAATTTCTGAGCATGGAGCCAGGAGTAATCCCTGAGCGCTGCCGGGTGTGACCCAAAAACAAAACAAAACAAAACAAAAATCTTACAAGGAAAAGGATTGGAGAGGATATATGTCTGTGCGGAGCTGTGCAGGAGCAACTGAAAGCAATAAAATAGCAGCACAAAATAACAAATTTTGTACTAACATATTATGAATTGAAGATTACATCTTGTCTAATATCATGTCAGAAAAATGGCCTCTTATTGTCTTTATTCTACTTCTCTTGAATCTCTTTCATAGTGACCTGGAAAAAATGTGAGGATGACACAGTCATCTATCACAATGTAAGAAGCTTTATGTATTTTCATTCCTTTGCAGAAAATAGCTAATAGGTAATATATGCCTGCTCAACTTTATATGAGTTTCAAAAGTACTGTATGGTTTAATTATATATATGTATATTGTTATGTACCAAAATTACTATTTTATTTATTAGTACCATATTTTGAAGTAAGGTATGGAATCCCATGGTATGTTTCATAGAGACTGAAATAATTTATGACATCTAGAAATTTATTTAAGAATTCAGAAAAGTGATAAGAACCTTTTGCAGTGGCAATAGCTCATTTAAACACTATAGTTTCAAGAAAATTAAAAACAATATTAAATATCAATACATGGTTTTTATTCAATGCTTTTAGGATTTTCTTTAAAGAAAGAGATAAGGTCCAGAAATAATCAGCAGTCTACAAAGTACACTGAAAGCAAATTAAACATTCGAAGGATCAAAGTTTGAAAGAATCCAGTTTCTTCTAAAAATTTCATTGAAGCAATAGATTTGAACAAAAGATTCCCAGGAAAACAAAATAATACAGCTGGTACAAAGCTCAGATTAAGTTTTTCTAGCCTGGATAAGCCTATTACTTCAGATAACCTTAAAATGTTACAAGCTGTTCAGAGATGGGTCAGGGGAGAGATTAAGATAATTTAGGAAGAGTTTCAATAAAAAGAATTCTGTATCAGAATTAGAAAATAATTTTAATGTAATTATGTGTTCCCTAATACACAGAGTAAGTAGTAAGCAGATATATAATAAGCCTAATAAATCTTTGAGCAACTTCATAATCGGTATAAGATGAAAACTACATTTTTTTATTTTTTTATTTTTTGGATCACACCAGGCAGTGCACAGGGGTTCCTCCTGGCTCCATGCTCAGAAATTGCTCCTGGAAGGCACGGGGACCATATGGGGCACTGGGATTCGAACCGATGACCTTTTGCATGAAAGGCAAATGCCCTACCTCCATGCTATCTCCCGGGCCCCTGAAAACTACATTTTTAAACAATCCTCTTTCTCCAAATCAGAACCAGCGTACAATGGGTCACAAAAATGAATAGCACTCACAAAAAACATGCACCACATCTATTATTTCAAATATGCTTAGGGAGAATTACAAAAAGGACACATTCTTTTAGAAGTTATTTCCTACTGTGAAAGTAGTGTGATGTGTTCTAAAAAAAAAAAACAGTAATAGAACACCATATGACTATGATTTCACCTCCTGGTATCTACTCCCCTAAAATATTAATTCAAAAATATTTATGTTTAATGCAATACTTATCACAATTGACAGGTTATGGAAGCAATTCAAATGTGATAGAATGGAGAATTTAATAAATTAATATTTGGCATTATACAGTTATAAATAATTCATAAGACTTTATACAAATAATGACAGAGTATGCAATATAAAAATAGATAAAATCAGGGGTTGGTGAGATATTACAGCAGTTAGTGTACTCACTTGTATGTGATCAACCTGAGCTTTGATCATTAATTTCCCTTATTGACTCCTTAGCACCTTCAATAGAGTGCAAAGGCAGGAGTTAACCCCAAGCATCAGTAGTTATGTACCCCAAATAACAACATAAAATTAAAATATTTGCTTAAATATTATGGAACTAATGGTATTATGTTAAACAACATGATTCAGAGAAATCAAGACAAATGCTGGATAATTTCACAAACCTGTGGAGCAGGAACAAAATAAGGGAATAGTCAGCATTAAACAATGACAAATACATGCCCTTAGGATACTTAACCAATTAGCAAGTTGTGAGACCATAATAAAAGGAAAGGAAGTTCAGCTCTCAGATGAAAGAAGGTAGTGTTAAAATGTTAAAATGTTATGAGCACATTGCTGTTGGTAGGTGTAGTAATATTGTACATCAATCACATAAACTTTACCATGATTGTAACCTAGGGTATAACAAAATAATGTGAAGGAGACAAAGGCATTTCCTTTTATATGGAAGGGAGTGAAAACTAGTGATGGAGATTTCTGGGAGCATTTTATTGTTGTTGATAATAAAACAGTGAATGGAAGAAGATAAATGTCTTTCTTACTAGAGGTTTTGGGGGTCTTGGGTCAACTTTAAATTATACAATAATTGATGTGAGGCTGGGAATTTCTGTGAATCCACGCCTGCCTAGTGGGGCTGACTGCAAAGAACTGTGAGTCCTGTGTTTTCTTTGTGTTTATTTGTCCTCTCCTGTTGTCTGGACCTCGTGGGAGTGGGCCAAATCGACTCCAAAAAAGAAAAAAAAAACTCGCTCTCCCAGAGGTCCATTCTAGGACGGGATCGCCCAGGAACACCTCATTAACCTGAAAACTGGCAAGAAGCGAGTGCTTTGCAAAAGCAAGGTCCCCTGTTTGGGAAGTCAGGCTGGGAATTTCTGCAAATCCATGCCTGCATAGTGGGGCTGACTACAAAGAACTGTGAGTCCTGTATTTTCTTTGTGTTTATTTGCCCTCTCCTGTCATCCAGACCTCATGGGTCTGGGCTGAAAAGAGGCTGCAGAAGAGCACTTTAGCTCCGCTTTGCTATGTGGCCATGCAAACTTTCTAAGAAAAGAACATCATTGCAACAAGAAGAGAAAAAATCACACTAAGGACTGTGCTGGATCACTGAAGCCCAACATTTCACTCTGGACAGTCTTCTCTGCTGTGTGTCTAGGCCAAAGATTTGATAGTTTGAGAGGCCTCATCCACAAAGGACTCCACTCCCTTGTATGCAAATCGACACATCCGGAAAGGGTGGAACCAGAGGAGTCTGACTGTGCACATCACTTACCCAATGAATACCACCGCAACATGTAGAAAAACACACAAACTAGTGTGACAATGGGGAAACAATGCAGGCCAGCGTCAGACATAGAGAACTAAGATGACAATTCTGATGACCAGATAATGACCAATGAACTAATCAATCTCTCAAATAAGGACTTTAGAAAAGCAATATGGAAGATGCTGAAAGAAATCAAAGAAACCATGGACCGAGTTGAGCAGAACACTAATAAGAACCAAGAAAATATGATGACAGAAATCACAAAACTCCAAACTAAAATAACATGTCAACTAACAGACCTGAAAAACTCAGTAAATGAATTAAATGGTAAAATGGATGATCTCAACACCAGGGTAGAAGAAGCTGAGAATAGAATTGGTGCTGTGGAAGATGAGATAAATAACAACTCCATACAGCGGGAGAGATTGGAAAAAAAAAACTTAAAACAAAAGAACAGACAATGGAAAAAATAATCAAAGAAAGGGAACAGATGAAAATAGAAGTCTATGATAAGATCAACAGAAACAAATTAAGAATCATTGGAGTCCCAGAGACACAGGATGAAAATTTCCAGGAAGAATCAATGGTCAAGAACATCATTAAAGAGAAACTTCCAGAACTAAAGAATATATGTGATCAAATCTTGCATGCCCGAAGAGTACCAACCAAAAGAAACCCCAGAAAAATTACCCCAAGACACATCCTAGTCACAATAATGAATCCCACAGATAGAGACATAATTCTGCAAACAGCAAGATCAAAAAAGGAAATTACATTCAAGGGAGCATCCTTGAGAGTTATAGCAGACCTGTCACCTGAAACACTCAAGGCCAGAAAGCAGTGGTGGGATATTGTGACAAGACTGAATGAAATGAATGCTTCACCTAGAATACTCTACCCAGCAAAACTCACTTTCCAGTATGATGTAAAAGTACATGGTTTCACAGACAAAGAACAGCTCAGAAACTTTACAGACTCAAACCCACCCTTAAGAGAAAAACTGAAAGACCTAATTTAAGATAAGACTAAACAAAAATATACCAAATTTTGATATAAAGATGGCATCAAATCCCAGGAAAATTCTTTCTCTCAATGTCAATGGACTAAATGCACCAGTTAAGAGACACAGAGTGGCTAAATGGATCAAAAAACTCAACCCAACTTTCTGCTGTCTACAAGAAACGCACATGAATAGTCAGAACAAAAATAGACTCAAAATAAAAGGCTGGAAGAAAATTATCCAAGCAAACAACACCCATAAAAATGTTGGAGTGGCCATACTAATATCAGATAATGAAAACTTTATACTCAGGAAGGTTGTAAGGGACAAAGATGGACATTATATATTAATCAAGGGGTATGTAGAGCAGGAAAAAATCACTCTTCTAAACATACATGCACCGAATGAGGGTCCAGCAAAATATTTAATACAATTGTTGACAAAATTGAAAAATAACATCAACAACAACACAATAATTGTGGGGGACCTCAACACAGCTTTGTCAACAATGGATAGGTCAACCAGACTGAAACCCAACAAGAATATACTGGACAGAGGAGAGAAATGGAAGAAAGAGGCCTAGTGGATATATATAGGACACTCCATCCCAAGAAAACTGGATACACATTTTTCTCCATATACATGGGACATTCTCCAGGATAGACTACATGCTGACACAGAAAACATACCTCCATAAAATCAAGAGGATAGAAATCATGCAGGCTACCTTTGCAAACCACAAGGCTCTGAAATTAGATGTGAACTACAAAGCCACACAGAGAAAAAACATCAACAACTGGAAATTAAACACCCTTCTACTGAACAACCAGTGGGTTCGAGATGAAATCAAAAAGGAAATCAAAACTTTCCTGGAAACAAATGATAATGAATACACAACCCCCCAGAATCTATGGGACACAGCAAAGGCAGTCCTGAGAGGAAATTTATAGCTTTGCAAGCACACATCAGGAAGGAAGAAGGAGCTTACCTGAGTAGCTGAATGACTCAGCTTATAGAACTAGAAAGTGCTCAACGAAAGGGCCCAAAAATAGGGAGGCAGAAGGAAATAACAAAGCTGAGAGCAGAAATCAATGAAGTGGAAACCCAAAAAACAATCCGAAAGATCAGCAAAAGCAAAAGTTGGTTCTTTGAAAAAATAAACAAGATTGATAGACCATTGGCAAAACTAACAAAGAAAGAGAGAGAGAAACTTGATAACTCGTATTAGGAATGAAAAAGGAGACATCACTACTGATATGGCAGAGATTCAAAGGGTAATCAGAAACTACTTTGAGAAGCTCTATGCCACTAAATATGAGAACCTAGAAGAAATGGAGAAATTCTTGGACTCTTACAATCTTCCACGGGTAAAGGAAGAGGATGTAGCATATCTAAACACCCCCATCACTATCGATGAAATTAAAATGGTAATCAAATGTCTTGTCCAAAAACAAAAGCCCAGGCCCAGATGGATTCACTAGCGAATTCTTTCAAACTTTCCAGGAGGAACTACTACCAATCCTGGCAAGACTCCTTCATGAAATCGAAAAAACGGAAACACTTCCAAATACGTTTTATGAAGTCAACATCACCTTGATACCCAAACCAGACAGAGAGGCAACGAAAAAAGAAAATTACAGACCAATATCACTGATGAATGTAGATGCAAAGATCCTCAACAAAATTCTGGCAAATGGAATACAATGTCTCATTAAGAACATCATCCACTATGATTAAGTAGGTTTCATCCCAGGAATGCAAGGTTGGTTTAACATCCGTAAATCTATCAATATAATACACAACATCAACAACAAGAAAAATAAAAATCACATGATCATATCAATAGATGCAGAGAAAGCATTTGATAAGGTTCAACACCCATTCTTAATCAAAACTCTCAGCAAGATGGGAATGGAAGGAATCTTTCTCAATATAGTTAAGGTCATCTACCACAAGCCAGTAGCAAATATTATCCTCAATGGAGAAAAACTAAAAGCCTTCTCTCTAAATTCTGGCACAAGACAAGGCTATCTTCTCTCACCACTCCTATTCAACATAGCACTGGAAGTACTCGCTATAGCGATTAGGCAAGAAAAAGATATCAAGGGAATCCAGATAGGAAAGGAAGAAGTCAAGCTCTCACTTTTTGCAGATGACATGATACTTTACTTAGAAAACCCTACTCTACCAAAATGCTCCTAGAAACAATAGACTCATATAGCAAGGTGACAGGCTACAAAATTATCACACAAAAATCAATGGCCTTTCTATACACCAATAGTAATAATTAAGAAATGGACATTAAGAAAACAACCCCATTCACAATAGTGCCACACAAACTCAAATATCTTGGAATCCACTTGACTAAAAATGTGAAGGAGCTATAGAAGGAAAACTATAAAACTCTGCTCCAGGAAATAAGAGAGGATGCCCAGAAATGAAAACACATACCCTGCTCATGGATTGGCAGGATTAACATCATCAAGATGGCAATACTACCCAAAGCATTATAAATATTTAATGCGATTCCTCTAAAGATCTCAACTACATTCTTCAAAGAAGTAGATCAGGGACTTTTGAAATTCATTTGGAACGATAAACACCCTAGAATAGCGAAAGCAATCATTGGGAAAAAGAACATGGGAGGAATTACTTTCCCCAAAATCAAACTTTACTACAAAGCAATAGTTATCAAAACAACATGGTATTGGAATATGGACAGGCCCTCAGATCATTGGAATAGGCTTAAATACTCAGAAAGTGTTCCCCAGACATAGAGTCACCTAATTTTCGATAAAGGAGCAAGAAATCCTAAATGGGGCAAATAAAACCTCTTCAACAAGTGGTGTTGGCACAACTGGTTAGCCACGTGCAAAAAATTGAACTTAGACCCCCAGCTAACATCATGTACAAGATGCAATCCAAATGAATGAAAGACCTCGATATAAGACCTGAAACCATAAAATACATAGAAAAACACGTAGGCAAAACACTCCAGGACATTGAGACTACAAGCATATTCAAGGAGGAAAATGCACTCTCCAAGCAGTTAAAAGCAGAGAATAACAGATGGGAATATATTAAGCTGAGAAGCTTCTGCACCTCAAAGGAAATAGCGCCCAGGATACAAGAGCCTCCCACTGAGTGGGAGAAACTATTCACCCAATACTCATCAGATAAGGGGCTAATTTCCAAAATATACAAGGCACTGACAGAACTTTAAAAGAAAAAACATCTAATCCCATCAAAAAATGGGGAGAATAAATGGACAGACACTTTGACAAGGAAGAAATACAAATGGCCAAAAGACACATGAAAAAATGGTCCACATCACTAATCATCAGGGTGATGCAAATCATAACAACTATGAGGTACTACCTCACACCACAGAGAATGGCACACATCACAAAGAACAAGAACAAACAGTGTTGGCGGGGATGTGGAGAGAAAGGAACTCTTATCCACTGCTGGCGGGAATGCCATGTAGTTCAACCTTTATGGAAAGCAATATGGAGATTCCTCCAGAAAGTGGAAATCGTGCTCCCATACGATCCAGCTATACCACTCCTAGGATTATACCCTAGGAACACAAAAATACAATATAAAAACCCCTTCCTTACACCTATATTCACTGCAGCACTATTTACCATAGCAAAACTCTGGAAACAACCTAGATCCCCTTCAACAGATGAATGGCTAATGAAACTGAGGTACATATACCCAATGGAATACTATGCAGCTGTCACAAGAGATGAAGTCATGGAATTTTCCTACATATGGGTGTATATGGAATCTATCATACTGAGTGAAATAAATCAGAGATAGAGAGAAAAATACAGAATGGTATCACTCATCTATGTGTTTTAAGAGAAATGAAAGACATTCTTGCAATAATAATAACTTTCAGACACAAAAGAGAAAAGAGCTGGAAGTTCCAGCTCACCTCATGAAGCTCACCACAAAGAGTGATGAGTTTAGTTAGAGAAATAACTACAGTTTGAACTGTCCTAATAATGAGAATGTATGAGGGAAATGGAGAGCCTGTCTAGAGTACAGGCGGGGGGTGGTTGGGGAGGAGGGAGATTTGCAACAATGGTGATGGGAATGTTGCATTGGTGATTGGTGGTGTTCTTTAAATGACTGAAACCCAAACACAATTATGTATGTAATCAAGGTGTTAAAATAAATTATTAAAAAAATACAATAAGACTATAGTAATCAAGGCAGCATGGCATTAGTGTGAAGGCAGATTGTTATACAATGTAATAAAATTGATAACCTAGTGACAGTTCCTTGGGTATAATGCCAATTAATCTTTGACGAATGAGCCAAGAGTATGAAATAGAGCAAAGAAATCCTCTACAAGAAATGGTGTTGAGAAAGATAGTCAATCACATATAAAAAAAATGCCCTGCATACCCCCTATCTCAAACCATAAAAATAGTCAATTTAAAATAAATTAGAGACCTTATATTAGGGAAACATCAGCAGAACTCTTAATAACACTGATTCTAAAAGTATCTTCAGTGATAAAATGACATTGAATCAGACAGAAGCAAAGATAAAGAGAATGTTTTGTACATCAAGAAAAGTTTTTGTATTAAAATAGAAACAGTAGCAGAATGAGCAGGCACTTCAGAGACTTGGAAAAAATATTTGAACACCACTCATTATTCAAAGATATTATATCTAAGACTATCTAAGATATTTAAGGCACTTGCAAAAAACAAGAAAATAAACGATTTCATGAAAAATCTGACATAGATAAAAAGAAACTTCCTCACAGAACTTTACCTAACAAGTAAATAGATATATGAAAGATTCTCTACATTATCATGCATCATCAGTGACATCAAATCAAAACAACAATCAGCTGCCACTTCAAGCAAGTCATACTGGCCACATCGAGTGTTGAATATTGTAAGAAAAAGAGCTCTCACACATTGCTAGTGGCATTTTGTATCTTGGTAAACAGTTTACAGACTGCTTAAACAACTAATGATTGAGTTTCTTTATGAAATAATTCCATTTCCACATGTCTGTGAAAACTTGATCATATTTAGTCATTAAAATGTTAAGAACTCTGTGGGGCCGGTGAGGTGGCGCTATAGGTAAGGTGTCTGCCTTGCAAGCACTAACCAAGGAAGAACCGCGGTTCGTCCCCCCTCCCAGTGTCCCATATGGTTTCCCCCCCCAAGCCAGGGGCAATATCTGAGCACTTAGCCAGGAGTAACCCCTGAGCATCAAACGGATGTGACCGAAAACCCCGCAAAAATGTTAAGAAAAATGGAGCAAAATAACACAGCAGTAGGGCATTTGCCTTACACAAGGCTACCCTGTCGTCCCATATGGTGCACCAAACCAGGAGCAATTTCTGAGTACATAGTCAGGTGTAATCCTGGAGTATCATTGAGTGTGTCCAAAAAAATAGTTAAGAACTAAAAATATGAATATGTTTAGTTTTCTACGCTGTAACAACAAATCAAATGACTTAGAAATTATCTAATCTTTGATATTTAATAAAATCTCCTCTGAGAAACATTCTATATATTATTTTTAAAGTAGGTATTTGTGATCATTTTTGTTTTATGTGATTTATAAAAATTTGTAATTTGTTTTAAAAACAAAAAAATGTTTTACAAAATTTTTACGCTTTAAAAATATTTTGTACAAAAATTTGTATTTGTTTTGTTTAACACTATTCGTTTCTATTTAGTAAGTACTAACTAGATTTCTAATTTATTGTATTCTAAATTTTTGTAAATATTAGTAAGATGTGGAGGTTATCTTCTAGTTTTAGAAGTTTTGAAATCATTACTGATATTTTTTAAATAAATAATTTGAAAAGAATTTCTTCTTTTTTATACTATGTCTTTAGTAATTATGACATATTGATGTACAAAAACTTTTTAAATTTATTTTGATGGTACAAAATTTACCTATTTTTGATATCATATACAAGAAATTATTGCCAAATCCTATGTTGCTCAACTTTTCCTGTAAGTATTAACTCTAAAGTTTCATACATTTAGCTAAGTATCATGAGGTATATGCTCTGCACCAAAAAACCAGCAATTTCTTACTGGTAGGGAGACACATATTGGTATGCAGGACTTACCCCTAGGTTTTTACTCAAGGTTCACAGTTGTGGGTCTGTCATTTTACCCATTGACAACCACCATCCTAACCAAATATCATTTGGCTATACTTATTATGAATTATATGTATTATATAACATTATATATTAATATAATTACACATTTATCATAATAGTAGTATAAAATATAAATCAATGCTATTTATTTTTGAGATTCTTGATTCTAACAATGTGCTCTTTTGTTTGACACAATAAACCACAACATAGTGGTAGGGCATTTACCTTGCATGCATCCAATCCAGAACTGTTCTGGGTACAATCCCAAGCATCCCATAAGGTGCCTCACATGCCAGGAATGATTTCTGAAAACTGAGCCAGAAGTAAGGCCTGAGAGCCTCTGGCTATGCCCAAACACCAAAAAAAAAAATTCTTCCTGAATATAGTATTAATATATCTCATTCTATAGCAAGGCATTTTTGTATGTTTGGTTTACAACAACAGGTGGCAGGTTCCTAATGTGTTTAAAAAGTCAGTGGTCCTTCTCAGAAATACTTTACTAACCAAAACAGATTCTTCAATGAGAGGCCTTGGTACTTCTTTGACACTGTGATGCAAAGAGCGATGAGGGCAAACTAGAACTGAGTCTGAGACTCCACAGATACAAGTGGGACTTCTCATAGCAACATCTAGTGGTGATTTTATGGGCCAGACATAAATGATGGCTGTCAAGCTCAAAGCTTTGAACTCCTGAGCTATCTACATAGTCCTGAAGTTTCTTTATTAAGTATCTAAAATAGTTTTATTGTAAAAATATATTTAGAGAAGTGAGGGGGAGAGAGACAGATAGAGTCAAATGAAAATAAAACCAGATAAATGTTGCAGAGCGAACACAGGCTATTCCAGATTGGAGAAATAAATAAAATGTTGTTTGTTTTTTATTTTTTTTTGGTAGAAGTTTTTTTTTTTTTTTTTTTTTTTTTTTTTTTTTTTTTTTTTTTTTTTTTTTACAATTTCTCTAACTTGTCTTGACTGGAATTCCTTTTCTGATTTCAATTCATGATTATTCATTGATATATAAATTGTCAGGTTTTGTGTTTTGGTTTATAGTCTGTTGCATTGTTTAATCAATATATTAGATTTAAGATTCTATTGTTGCACAAACTCTTTAGGAATTTGTAATATTAAATTATAATTTCCTTGTTTAGGTACTTCTCATTATTTCAACTTATTTATGTATAAATAACTTTCAATTATGTGTTGAATAAAGTTACTGATATCAGGCAAATGGTAGTCTTACCTTGATTTTATCATTGAGATAAAGTTTGCCTCTGAGTATGAAATTTGGTTAATTGTTGTTATTACTTAATTTATATACTGCCAGTTTTGATATATACTTTTATATATATATATACTTTTATATATATATACTTTCTTTTGATATAATTAACTATATAAATGTTATACTGAATTGTTGTTTGGGGAGGTAGAGCAGGGGTAGGGGTCAAACAATACTAAAAGTTTTTTGAGATCACTCATGCCAATACTTCACAAACTGCTACAAACTGATAGCACTCATAGTTGTGTTACCCAACCAGTAGGCACACAGAAAGAACGTCCCTAAAGCTACTTTTCCTGGAGAGCCTATAGAGCAATTGTTCTGGGTATTCTACTTGAGGTGTAAAATTTCAAAGATACATCACTCCAGATATGGGAAGGACAGCACTAAGAGAGGTGCCATCCCCTCATGATTAGTTGTTACTATTAGGCTTGAATGTACACCATACCTTTTCCCTCATAGAGAGATCTGTTTAAAGAAGATAATATATATCAAGACTGTTTTGCTTCTGAGGCATTCCTAAGCCCTAATGTTTATGCTTATCTTCTCTTTGGTGCCACACTTACCACAGGCTTTACTTCTATGCATGCCCTGTTCCTTGCAGGCATCCCAATTTTTGATATATATATATAAGCATTGTTAGAATAGAATAAATATCTCTGGTTATCAGCCTTAGACCGTTCTTTCCTGGTCATCAGTTGGAAAGGCAATATTTGCTGTTCCCAAATGCACTAGGGGGCCAGAAGATGACCCTTGGCATCCAACATGGTAAAAACAGACCTGCAAAAGCCAGGCTTCTCCATACTAATGGTAATGGAATGAAGAAAGCAAGCAGAGCAACTCTGATTTGTTAAATTTTAGAAAATCCTTATATTTTCTACATCAATTGAGCTAATTGCTCTTCTTTGATTTTTTCTGTTCACTGAGTTTGCCTTCTGATTGATTTTTGTATATTGAGCCACTAAAGCATTCTAGGAATAAATACAACTTTTTAATATACTTTTAATACTTTGCTTTGATTCCATATCTTACTATTTTCTAAATCAATCAGCATTCATCAGACATACTGACAAGCAAATGTTCCTATTTTAGAATATCTTATATGTTTTTCATATCAGTGTAAGACTGACTTATAAAATATGTTTCATAATGATGCCTTTCATATTTTTGGAAGAGTTAGAAAGGGATGGTTAATTTTCTGAGTAGTTGTAGATATCTATGAGGAGGATGCTAAAATTTAGGCTTTATCTGCTCTTTGTCTCTATTAGCATGTAAAAACTTTATTCTCTTTTTTTGTCTGAAATGGATTAGGTCATCTTTTGTAATTCTTGTTACATTTACATTTCAGGAATGCTAATTATTATTAATTAAAGATGAACTCACTGGTTTGGCTCAAATGGTTTACGAAGGTCCTTAACTCAAATTTGCAATATCATAATGACAAATGGATTTTTGGTTAATCACTCTATTAGTCTATGCTTGAGGTAGGAGAGATGGCATGATTTCTTATTATTGCTGGTTCTGGGACATTTTTGTCTCTGAAGTGTACATGCTTTCTAATACATTTTTTCTTCTCTATTTACCACCAGTACACAAGGACGAACATCTCTTCATTGACTTCTAATATCCACTTATCCTTTAAAGTTGTATTTTACACTTATTTAACAGTGCTCCTAAATATAGTCCTGTACCTTCATTTTATTTTCTTCTGTTTCATTCTGATCCACAGATATTAAACATATTTTTTCCTGTCATTCAAAACTAGACTATCTTTTTCAGTGGGATATGTTCTCCTGTTATAGACATCTGATTCTTTTTTTTTCAGCTATTTTTTCTATGCATATAAAAGCTACACAATCAGACCTTCAATTGCATATTTTTCAATATAATATAGATTGAAATATTTTATTTTTGGCTTTTGGGGGGGCACAATTCAGTGACACTCAGAGATTACTCCTAGCTATGCATTCAGAAATAGCTCCTGGCTTGGGAGGCCATCTGGTATGCTGGGGGATCAAACTGTGGTCTTTCCTAGGTTAGCATGCACAAGGCGAAAGCTCTACTGCTTGTGCCACCACTTTGGCCCCTGGCGGGTTTTTCATTTTACATTTATCAAAAATTGTTTTCTATTTATTCTCTTAAGTTTTGGCTATAATTGTTTTTATTGATTTAGAATTTCTAAGTGGAAATTTTATATTTAGGAGCTGATTTCTTTTTCATCTGAATACAAAAATTTTCCCTTCTTTTGCAAAATTATTAGACTGACTGGGGTACATAAACTGTCTCACAAACAATAGACATTTTTTTTATTTCTTTATATAATTGCTTTAGTATTTGACCTGAGCTTTTTCACTAAAAAATCTGTTGGTTTAGGCTCTGACATCGACCACCTCAAAAGAGACTTCCGTTAACACTGAGATGACTTGACAACAACAATGACCTGCTCTAAAGGACAAGATCGTCTCTATAGCCCCAGAAGTGTGAGGTGAAACCTGAGGATGCCCTGCACCATCCTGAGTACTATATGAGATATGCAGATTCCAGGATCTTTAGTACAGAAGCATGATACCAACAACAGAGACTATATGAGGAATGGAGGTGTATTGCCACTACAGGCGACTTGGATTGGACAAACTATTTTGCCTGGAGCCCAGAGGTGGTCTTGTGCCAGGAATCCTCAGGGGTAGGGTCTCATTGTATTTAGGCCAAGGTGTTTTTTTCTTTTCCCTTTTTTTCCAGGTCCCTCATATTTTAGTGGGCCTATGCAAACAAATGCCAGTCTAACACCGTTTTTTACTATATTCCCCTGACTAACCCTTAAGAAAAACAAACCACTGAAACTTTTGAGGTTAAATTAAACTAATATACTTGTGCATGGATATATAAAAATGTACTTTGCCTTCAATGTTTAAGGAGTAACCTAAGTCTTATGTCTTTAGATTATATTATGTGCTGCTAAGAAATAGTATGTACTACAA